>APFE031591095.1:26845-53864 GCA_000404065.3 Pinus taeda
TTAAATATAAATTAAAAACTAATACATTAAAAATTATGTAGCAAAAATCTTAATCATGAATATTCATTGTACTTTACTAAATAAATTTTGTTACAATATGATGGATCAATATTATAACATATCAATATAACATACTAAAAAATCCCAACTCATTTCCAAACATTTTTTCCAATCTATTAATTTAATTAAAAAAACAAAAACATAAATACTTTTGAAATAAATATCAATCTTTAATACTATTACTTAAAATCCCTATCATAATTTATCCATTATTAAAATAAAAATAAAATTTTAAAAATCCTACTCACTTTTATAAATTGCAATTACAATGATAAGTGCGCTCAGAGTTGGAATTTGACAAAATGGTGATTTTCTCTTCAAATACAGGTTAAAAAATTACAAAATGGTCAAAATCTACTTTGAAATTATGAAAATAAATTGGAAACTCTGAAAAACAATTATTATGAAGACAAGTTGGAAACTCTGAAAAACAATTTGACGAACTGATCCTTTTAAAATTCCAACCATGCGTGCACCATATTCACATAATATAATATAATATTAAGAACTTTTATAAATTTTGTGAAATTTTTTTCGACAAAAATCACATGAAATACCATTTGTCAACACGTTTCGAACCAACCAGTATAATTCATCCCATATTTATTTACTTCTAATTTCAAACAACCCCAACCCAAAAAAAAATGGAAAAGAAGAAGTCACCTAGTTTGACTAGGCCTTCACCTACCCTATTAATCGTGGATGACGATGTCACATTTCCATCGCCAATACCATTCACTTTTTGTATCGTTTCAACAACAAAGATTAGTTCCACTCACGGTGGACAACAATAATGTAATATTTCCCATCACGAATAACTTTTACTTTTATCGTTTCAGAGAGCGTACGGTTGGCTTTTACTTTTTTACATAATATTGTTTTCAATGGTTTACTCTTCCATGTTTGCAATGTCGTAGACAAATCGGTCACGGTGGAATCCAACCTTAACCCTAGATCAGTGGTCGCTTGCTGATTCCTTGTCAGTGCGAGGAAGTGGGGTTGCAGGGTTCAAAGAATGTGGGATGCAGGACGCAGAAAACTACACTGACCATTCTCATATCTTTATATGCTTAATTTCTCGCTTCACTTTGAAGCACCCTGATTCGAGATCTTCGTTGGTTGTCTCCTTCGTCCCTGTGTACCAGTTCGTTTCTTTTCCATATCCATGGCCTTGAGACCTTTCCAGTCTGCCTCCTTTCCTTCAACAGTGGAATTTCCATTTCCAAGTCGATCCGCCACAAGCTATCAATCGGTATATTGTGACGTTTACATCAACCACCATGGGGTCGATGTGAACAAGACCTTCGCCAGCTTCCTTTTCCGTTCACTCCGACGTAAGGGTTTGCGCCCGTTTCTCGACTTGGAAGAATTTGATATGCAAGATTCCCTATCAGATAAAATACAGCAAGCCATACTTTCTTCTTCTGTTCACATCGTCATTTTCTCCAAGAACTATGCCCATTCTCCTCGGTGTTTGAATGAGCTCGTTTTTATGTTGAAAACTAAAGCAAGGATCCATCCAGTGTATTATCATGTTGAACCAGCTGAAGTTCGTTTCTGTATTGAGGGTTCTTACGCTGATGCCTTTACCAAGTATGAAGTCCAGGGCAGGTACAGCGAGAAAGAGATTGGCGATTGGAAGAAAGCTCTCTGGGAAGCTTCCGAAATCGATGGATGGGATTTGCATGCGTTTAACCAGTAAGGATTAATAATAGCCGTCTTTAGTTGATCCTCGATGTGGTGCTGCTGTTTGTACTTTTATTTTCCCTCTTAGAGTCCTTCATTCAGATGATCCCAAAGTTTTCTTTAAGTTTGCAGATAATTATATTTCTGACTCTACATTTTAAATGTTCAGTGATGAGGGGAAGCTGTTGGAGAAGATAGTAAACAGAGTATTCAGAGAGGTGAAGCCAAAACAAATTGCAAAATATGCAGTTGGGCTGTATGAAGCTGTTGAAGATTTTGAGACAAGAATAGCCGAGATTGCGCATGAGAGAAAGAAGAATGCTAAACTTGTGGCTATAGTGGGAATGGGCGGGTCTGGTAAGACAACTTTGGCCAAGCAATTGTTCCACCTCAAGAGCTCTGCATATGATGCCTCATGTTTTCTATTTCATGTCCACAAAACATCTGCTATAAACCAGTTACCAACTCTCCAAAGAAAGTTGTTAAAAGACTTGCTGCAGCTGGATCACAAAATTGACAGCACGAATCAGGGAAAGGAGATTCTCAGATCTTGTTTTGCAGCAGTTGGGACGAATTCTAGGTTTCTTGTAATTTTAGATGACGTTGATCACAACGACCAAGTAGATGCACTCCTCGTGGAAAATCTCCTTCGAACTGATAGTCTGTTAGTAATTACGTCCCGTGACAGGCACCTGTTTGAAAGCCAACCTGAAACCATACTCTACGAAATGAAAAGATTGAACGAAAACCACGCCAGAGAGCTCTTTTGTTCGCACGCCTTCCACCGGCGCCGCGCAGTTAGGGGATTTGAAGATTTGGCGGAATGCTTCTTGAGAGCATGTGCTGGCTTACCTTTATGGCTCATAGTGTTCGGTAGACTTTTTTCTGTAATATTTGAAAGCTATGTATGGGAATCGGAACCTCATAACTTGTCCAGATCAGGACTTCAAAAAGAAATCGAAGGCTTTTGCATCGGCTACTCGGGAAATACAACCATACAGATTTTATGGAATGCTTTGCGATGGAACGGTGAGCAGGGCATTCAAACCCTTGAATACAGGAGCTTTAATGAAGTAGAACATGGACAAACCCTACCCCTAAGAATGCATGATCTGCTCCGATATTTAGCAAGGTACGTAGTAGCGGCTGATCTAAATGTTCCCCGGCGTCTGTGGAACCTCCTGGATACAAACTCTTCGGTATATTTCTCTTCTCAACGCTAAGTCTGTTACAAATAATATATTCGATACCTTAAATTTCTACAGGTTTAATTTATTTGAAAGTTCAAAAGTTATTATGTCGCTATGGCTTCAAATTCAATTCAGTTACCTGCCACACAATTTTACACTGTTTTCTGAGTCTGGTGGGTTACCTTTATCGCTCAAGGTGTTCAAGGGACATTATGGGGAGATATTCGAGGAAAAAGAATGGGATTTAGAACAGCGGAACTTGCCCGAAGTGCCGAATAAAGAAATGAAACACAAATTTCAAATAGGTTATGATGTCCTGGACAGGGATGAAAGAACGGTGGTTCTTTCAGACGATGCCCAAGACGCTTTTCTGGACATTTGTACCTATTTTGGTGGTTGGGAATGGGAGACAGTAGCATCTATTGTGGGAGAGAAAGAACTTCTTATCCTGGCAGAAAGAGATCTCGTGACAAGAGTCTTTGATGAAGTAAAGGTGCGCGATACGGCTGTAGAAATTAGTGCTAATGTAAGTAAAGGCCTCCGAATCACAACCACAGAAGACCTGTCTTCTGTTCTTGAGCAAGAACAGGTATGCCCTGACTCCAGTGTTTGGGATTCAACTTTCAACAGGTATATTGATATATTCGTTTGATAATATAGACTTCTCTGATTTTATGTAGGACGTTGCTGAAATAAAAGGGATATGGTTGATGGATAATAAAGTTCGATTTGAACTAGCAGCAGAAAAACTAGATCAGATGCATCGATCCCTACGCGTTCTTGCGCTAGGCGATTGGACAGTCATAAAAGGTACATGTAAGAACAGATTCCAGAGCCTGAGATTTTTACAAGCTGGAAATGTGCCCTATTTGCCGTTCAATATAGCCAATCTCGACCAGCTTAGGCTCTTACAGAATGGATGTGGCCAAGAGATGGGTTTCAGTGCGGCAGAGGCAAGTCTTTTTAACATACGTTCGTGCTGTAGATGTATTGGTAATAATTATTATTTTAGGAGACTCAAAGTCTTGTGCTGGACTATTTATTGAAATGGACTCAGGAGGTTAATGGCATTCATTGTCTGTGCTCACAGAATATACCTCCAACACTGAGAAAGCTCGAGTTGTGTCAAAGACATAATTGTGCAGGTCTCGTATTAACTTCACAGGTGGTTATAAATCTACAGAACCTGCGAAGTTTGGGGCTCAAAGAATTTGTAGGACAGTTCATGCTGCCAGAAGAATTTCAACTTTTAAGTCAGCTGACAAGACTGGATCTGACTGGATGCAGTGTGCTAAAACTTCCGAAAGGTCTTGGTCAATTAAATGCGCTTGAACATATGAATCTTAGTTGGTGTGTAGGGCTGAAAGAATTGCCGGAAAGCATAGGGCAACTGCAAAGTTTGAGGACTTTGAACTTGCAATTTTGTACAAAACTGAGTCATATACCTGAGAGCTTTGGACTGTTGAAGCTTCTGAGAATTCTTAAACTTAAAGGTTGCCGCAGTTTACAAAAGCTTCCCCCATGTCTCGGTGGATTGAGCTCTCTTGAGGATCTTAATTTGTCCGGATGCGCAAATCTCAGGTTACTGCCTAGCACATTTTTCCTGCTTTCATCCCTCCGAACTTTGAATTTAAAGAAATGCCAGAGTTTACTTGATCTCCCGCACAACATTGGTAACCTTCCCTTGATTTCCTTTAAGCTACAAAAATGTTCCAATTTGAGAAAGCTTCCTCGGAGTATGGGACTGCTTACGTCCCTCCAACACCGCAGTCTGTCCTTGAATGGTTGTTCTGTATTAAAAGAATTGCCCGAAGAATTCTGCCAACTCAAATTTATCACAAGCCTCGACTTGAGCTGCTGTGCTACTTTAGAAGGGATTCCCCATCAATTCATGGAATTGGTGAATCTAAGATATTTGAACTTGGAAAAGTGTGAAAACATTGTCGAGCTTCCGGAAGGTTTTGGCAGCCTGAGTTCACTAGAAGAATTATATTTGGATTCCTGTCATAAGTTGAAAGAATTGTGCGGGGACTTCGAGTGTTTGTCATCGCTAGAAAAATTGATTCTGAGTAATTGCGAAAACCTAGAGGGCGAATGGATGGATACGATTGTCAAGATCAGGTCATTGAAATTGCTGGACATTACCGAAAGCTGGAAGCTGACCGAGCGATGGATAGAAATCGGATTGGAGGAAAATGAGTCGGATTTGATTGTCAAATTCTATCAGGTACCCATAACATCTCAGAATTAAAAAGTGCTTTTGAAAATTTGAAATTTCCGTGTCCTTAGACAGGATCATCTGGCTAACAACTATAATTAACCTTCTTCCTGTGCTTTTGTATTGTCATTACTGTTACAACTTACATACGGGTAGTTTAAACTTTACTTTGTTAATTCACCTGTTTTCTTTTTATTTGGCAATGAAAGGCTGATGGCGATGCTGAGGAAGAGATGTTCAGAAAGGCAGCATCTATGTTTTTCAGTGACGAATGTCTCTTGTTAGATGCTTACGGCTGCGAAATTAGGCCATCCTCTTTAGCTCCAAACACCACGTTGGTTGTTGTTGTTAACCGTCATCTTTCAAAGGATTTATGGAAACAGCTGGTGGAAAAGATTAAGGCACTTCAAAATAATTCATTGGACCTGCGAATCATTCACTATATCCCCCACTTATCCTACTCAGACAATCAAGAATACCTGCTGGAGCCTAAGGGCACAACCCTGAGTTTGTCTTTTAAGAGCAATGCAGTTCTTTGGGCTTTTCAAAGGATACTTTCTGCAGTTGTAGGCTCTTCTAACTTGCACGGTGACTACGTGATCACTACAACTGTGGAGGCAGACAACAAGGGCATCAAGCATTTTTCTAGATGGAGAAATATATCAGGTCTGCTCAAACAAATCCACTGCAAATCAGAGAATTGTCTCCATATCAAGAAACAGCTAGACCGATCCCCACAGGAAAATAATCTTGAATTGCTAAGAGCATTGCTGGTGACCCATGGCAGAGATTTTCTTTTACGTAAACATACAGAACAGGTAATTACTTGATTACCCTTAGATTTCAGCTAATTGAAACAAATATTTTTTTTTTTTTTTTAACAGGACAAACAATGTTATTTATCTGATATAATTGCAGGTGGAGGTTGATGTTCTGAGAGGATTAAAATTGGTTCTGCTGTTAATCTCAAGGATCGAAATTGATGAAATGGAGATTTCGATTTTGAAAGAAATCTATACCAAAATGAGGAATAATCGATATGAATTCGAGGTGGTCTGGATGCCCATTGTAAATTTAGATGATGATGCTACATGGGGTTCGTATGTGAGATCTGCATCATCTATGCCATGGTTAGCAGTTGATGATCCCTGGTCAATGGCACCAGGGGTAATAGAATTGGTTAAACAAGATTGGAACTTCGGCCATGACAGCTCGTGCATCTTGGTAGCGGTTGACGAGAAGGGAACAATCAACAACAAAGATGCAATGGGAATGGTGTGGAGGTGGGGGGTGGAAGCATATCCATTTGCTGGAGATGCTTGGGACGACCTGGTGGAGACAGAATGGGAGCAGTTAAAGAAAAAGTCAAGCCTAGAATTCCTCTTTCAAAATCTGGACAATTCAAGCACGGTCTGCCTCTGTTTTTCTAGTTAATTGATACGAAATATTGATAGAAATAGTAGTTTCTATTTTTTTTTAATTTAGCATAGTTTTTTAATGTGAAACTATTGATAGAAACATTAGTGTTGGAGCTATTGCTAATGACAAACTTTAAATTAATCTTTTGCAGGTGGTGAAAGAGGCCATGCTTCATGGGCAAATGGTCTGGTTGTATGGCGGGGACCCTTTGGATATTCCAGTTTTCACACACGCGTTACATAGTGGGTTGAGAGAATTGGATGTCTGCGACATCCAAATCCTATACATAGGAGGGCCATCTTTTCCATCATCAATTGAATTAATGAATACCCAAGAAACAATATTCCATGAGAATAACTTGAAAAGCATATCTTGGCCAAGCTTATCGTTTCCGGATGCATTACGTTTCTGGCGCCGGGTTGAATGTCTGTGGTGGGAACTGAGAGATAAGGGAGGCCATGAAATGTTTAAAAGACTGAGAAAACTACTAGTCTCTCTTCTTTCTCTGAACAATATTTCACACTGTCAACCAGAGGCAACTGTGTGGATGGTTGCTATGGATGAGAACGGGGAGATGGTGACAGCCAGGGGAAAGGAAGTAATAAACACTTTAGCCAATCCTCGAGTTCTTTCTTTAAAGGAATTAGAAACGAGGGAAGAATTAATTGAAGCGAGTAAAAGAGGTGAATTGAAACAGGCAATAAAGAGAAGATTTCAAGATGGTGTAATGGCTTCTCAACACCACTCACAACATCATTTGCTCCCGTTCCAAGTCGGACATTATCCATGGCCTGGTGTGATATGTGATGTTTGCGACAAGGAAATTATGGCGGCATCATTATTTTTCAAATGCACCATATGTGAAGATTTCAACGTCTGCGAAGCTTGCCTGCACCGATGACGTTTCATTGAAGATAATGCACATCATGTAACATTTTCTTCCCCGTCCTTATAAAGTGGCAATTATCAGTCACAAATATCAGATGTTAAGGACGCGGCAGCGTTTCTTACCCTGTAGGGCACGACACATCAGAGCTGTTCATGTTAATATTGGATTTGGTATACACGGGCGCTGACTATTCAAGTTAATCTCATACCAAGTGTTCTCAAAGGGCACACCATTGTCCTCTCATATATCTTTAGAGTGTACTGGAATAAAATGGTGTCCTCTCATATATCTTAGAGTGTTTTATGTGTCTTACATGGTGCATTGATTAATTATTATCCTTGAGACTAGGGTATAACGCATTCAAAAATAGGTTGATTTTTCAATTAAATTTATGTGAGTAAAATTTTGTGAATAACATATAGTGGATATTAGAACTTATAATAATTTCATTTTTTTAATTATAATTTAATAATTTAATTTGTTTTATTTAAGGGATTTTTATTTGTAGTAATGTGTGACGTTCATGCTTAATTGGTTAAGAGCATGTTTTCTCCTAAAGGATCACAGTATCGAACCAGGGGTGAGAGTATGTATTGCCTTCGTAGACTAGTAGTTTAAAATACGCTGCGCGGGGAGGTGGGTCCCCTTGTTCCCACAAACAGGCGGTCTCATACACCAATCTTGGTGTGCGGCTTGGTTTGTGACCTTAAAAATGTTTCAATAGCTATCTATTTAAATATGCATAAATTTTATATGCATTAGACTTTATTGCACCATGGAGAAAATGATAAGTGACAAGATATTTTATTGTAAATAATTTTTATAACTATTTACAAATAAATAAATATATGTTTCAATAGCTACTTATTTAAATATGCATAAAATTTTATATACATTAGACTTTATTGCTTCTTACTATGAAGTTAATCTTTAGTACGATAACAAAGTTATATAAAAGCTATATAAGATATAAAATTGAATCTGCAATGTGTGAAGTCATATCATCGATTAGAAAGCAGTTAGTTTTCATTGTTGTTGGTTATTGTGAATTAGTTTCCGAGCATCGAGATGGATTTCAGCTACAAGTCGTCATTCAAGGTAATCAGTTCGCTGATTAAATGCAACTCAAATATAACTTTTGCACAACCAATCTAGACCATCTTCAATTTTTGCGCCTCCTTAACAAGAAATGAAGCAAATCAATGAAATCCACTAACTAAGAAATTAGCACGAAAAAAGAGTTCGAAAGCTACTCGATTAAATCGCTGCACATCCTTAGCAGCAAATGAAGCAAATCAATGAAATCCGCTAGCTACGAAATTAACAAGAAAAAAGAGTGAGTTCGAAACTTACAGTATCATAAAGATTTTAGGCTTTAATGAAATGATTCTCCTAAACAAATTTGGTACAAAGAGTTAAAAAATCTAATGATGCAATATCCTTAGAAGACTTACAACTTTAATGAAGTGATTCTCCAAATGTAATTCAGAGCATTGGAGGGAACAATTATTAACTTAATCGTATGGCCATGTTAATATTTTTTCCAAACACATAGAATGCTAATTAATGAGGTACATTACTCATAAATGCACTTCTTTGCTCTTTGTCGCCTCTAGATCATTGTTTATGGTTCCTCCCAATTGAGGTATACGTATTGTTGGTTGAGAGAAAACCATGCTCAGAAGGAATTGGTGAACATTCCATTCCAAGCCGAAAGAATCCGGTAAGCGTTAATTTTATTTAGCAGCGGCCAAAAAAAATCTAGTAAGCATTCATTTTATTTAACAGAAAAAAGAGACGCATGGCCTCTTCCATTGTGGGTTATTTATGAAGTCTTTTTGGTTTTATATCTCATCCCTCTTTGGCTATGTATTTGAACAGAAAAGTTGAAAGTGACAATGAGTCTTCTGCATTGTGGGTGAGTAAGAATCTAGCAAGCATTCATTTTATTTAACAGAAAATTCAAAAGTAAGCACTCATTTTATTTAACATAAAATTCAAAAGTGACTCAGAGTTTTTTGCATTGTGGGTTCATTTATGAAGCTTCTTTTGTTTTATATTGTAACTTTGTAAAATATGTGACATCAAAGATAGAAACAGAGAAACATGGTCACGGATTGTAAAAAACTAGAAGCAACGAAAAAGGTTTTGGGTGTTAACCATCAGAGAGTTTTTAGCCGAGTAGCACATAAAAGAAAGGATTGTGATCTATTTCGCATCAGAGTGCTTTTTGTTGAATAGCAAATAAGAAGAAAGTTTAGTGATTCGTTTACCATCACATAGTTTAGTGATTTGTTTACCAACACATAAGAAAAGAGGATAGTGATCCAGAACCTTTGACAAGCTTGAAACAACAATTGACAACACACATTCTTTGACTTGATTTGATTTATTGAACTCTTAGTCATAAATTTGAGGAAATGAGTTTTGTTTTCTAACATCAAGTCCCTTATTTTTATGGATATCCAATTTTTTTACAACAAGCAACAATCATGGATGACTCAACACAAATTTAAAATTTCATGAAAAACAAGGGCGTAGTAAACCTAATATGAAATACATTCATTCTACGTCTCTATTGCAATATTGGTGCAAGTTTTTTAATGAAAACAAATCATAAATGAGATGCAACGGTGGTACCGTGGTCACTATATCGCGGATAGTTATTGCAAAATTATTTTTTTAACATTTTTAAGATGATATGCAACTTTAGCTCACTCCTTGGGGTAGCATTTAATTCAAACTTTCTGGTATTTATCATATCAATCGGTTTTATGGCCAATGTTTGATTTTGATTTAGGCATTTAGTGAGGACCTAGAGAGACAAGATTTTTTTAGTGTCCCCAACTTTTACATAATGGTGGTGTCCAATATTCTAGAGTATGTAGAGTATCTCAAGTCAATACTCGCCACATTGGCTAGTAATTTTCCCACATTAAAACAAATTTGTTTTGCATATATTTTACACTGCAAAGTATAAGTGAACTGAATTACTTGACACACAAAGTACAAAGCAGTGGCGAACATAAATACCAGATCAAAACCAGTTTCGAAAAATTAATCACCAAAAAGTAAAAACAAAAATAGATGCATATAAAAACTTTAAATAAAATAACTCATTTGCATTGACAAGAAAATTTGATGATATGTCGTTCGAAGCACATTCTGGCACTAGTTTTCTTGATTGATTCTGCGTAATTGCCTTCTTATATCGTGAATTTCTAAGTAACACCAAAACCACACAAAGTACTAAAGCTTCCACCCCTCCAACAGTTGCCCCCAAAATCCCAATTAAAATGTTTTTCTTTTTATCGATTCTAGGATCCTCCTTGGACACATCAGCGGCCTGCGTAACCTAGCAATAGTAAGAATACTGTTGAGGTTGCACATTGGTCACTAAACAATTTCCTGCAAACTTAACAATCCTCTGACTGGACTTGGGCATTAGACACAAAAGTAACTCTCCTGTCAAATAATTTGCAGTACTAGATCTTACATCTGGTATACAGATTAGAGTGGCAGCGCTAGATGTAGAAAAACCTAGACAAGATGAGCAGGCTCACCACCCTGATAACAGGGGACTTTCAACTTCCTCAATATAATAACCACATGGTTTAAGTGTTTAAGCTCTGCCTCTCCATTTATTTAAGAAATATTGATGAAGATGAGCTTGACTGCTAATGCATTCTAGATGTATCTGCTACTGCTGCTTAACAATCATTGGCAACAAATCTAAGCTCCTAGATAACAAATTCTGGATTTCATCAATATAGAAAAGCATTCAAATCAATCGATGTAGCTGCTAATAATCAGGGTTGTGGACAACTAGGACACTTGTGTTGTTCATGCAAAACACAAACTTGAAACTGTACACCTGGTCTTCAAAGAAGAAGAGTTGGCTCGTCTCCACTCACATAAAGATGTTTACTTTTTGATTCCATTCAATAGTTCTTTTTCTAGGACTTCATTTCGAGGTAAGTGGTAATTAAACTTACGAAACAAAGTACAAATGTAATATATTTCGGAACGAATTTGGGACACTTGTGTTGTTCATGCAAAACATAAACTTGAAACTGTACAACTGGTCTTCAAAAAAGAACAGCTGGATTGTCTCCACTCACATAAAGATGTTTACTTTTCGATTCCTTTCAACAGTTATTTTTCTAGGACTTCATTTCAAGGTAAGTGGTAATTAAAATTACGAAACAAAGTACAAATGTAGTATATTTCGCAACAAATTTGATTAATGTTGTACTTAAAGTGAAGATTAATACCAAAATGTTGATATTTCATCTTTAAATATTATATTAATGCTCATCAAAATTGTGTCGACGCCTTCCCAAGGTTTCTTGATCTGCTTCGCTACCCTTTGCATGTTGCCTTTATATTCTTGCTATGATGTTTCTCTAGACACGATGCTACATGGTTGTGGCTTTACCATTATTCAACATTTGAGGTGTAGTTGGTTGTTTTTGGAGGTCTAGATTTTTCTAAGGCATGCACTTTGTTGAAAGCTTGTGGGAAGCTTCTTTCACATTCTCCCTTTACTATAACATTCTCACAATTCAACCATCAAAAATGATTTTACCTTGGTGTGTTCAATCACATTTAGGTGATTATTTAACATTTGTGGTGTAGTTGGTTGTTTTTAGAGGTCTAGATTTTTCAAGGCACGCACTTTGTTGAAAGCTTGTGGGAAACTTCTTTCACATTCTCCCTTTACTATAAAATTCTCACAATTCAACCCTCAAAAATGATTTTACCTTGGTGTGTCCAATCACATTTAGGTGATTGGCTACCTTTATAAATTTTATTATAAATAATTAGAATTTTCATTTGAATTAGGGTAAGCAATTTATAATGGAAGTAGGAAAAGGAGAACAATAAATGTAGAAAAAAATTACAACCCTAACTTTGAAATCAATGATGAGATACTACCCTTTCAACATGAAATGGGCAATGTTGGTGAGTTTAAGGAAAATTTCCAATGCTCTTTTAAGTGGTATTGGTACCCTTCGGGAAGCAAAATAGAAGGGAAGCTTTGCCTCTGTTTTCTTTGATAGTAGTGGTTCTACTCATTCTATATATTTCAACCATTAAAACTTAATCTTAGGCCTTAACATGCAATGTATACATATATTTAACAACTTAGAAATCATTAGTCATGTGTAGAACATGAAAACCCTTGCTAAAAAAATGAGCATATCCTTGACTACAAGGGACATAATTGAATGACCATCTAATGCATTGATTCGTAGATGATGCCTCTATGAATCAATGGTCCATGATTTTGGTCGCCAACATTAGTAGAGATGAAATGCGTTTCAAAAAAAAAACATTAAAATTAGAACATATAATACATACAATTACGATCTCATGGATTATCTAGCATTTGAAGGAAAAAATGTAGCTGTAAATTACCCATTTGCCTTCTGTCCTTTACCTACAACTCATATTAAGGAAAAATACAAAAATTAAGGAAAAATAAAATTATCAAACATAAGCCAACTTAATTAAATATATTTTGTATTCATATGGTAGATAAATACATAGTTTTCCGCATCGGGAAGGCAATTTCTGCTTACCAAACGTAAGTATTCCTGGATATGCATTTAACATGGAGGCTTCAATTTCTATGCAACGTGTTAGTATGATTCTTAGATATGCATTTAACATGGAGGTTTTGATTTCTATGCAACGTGTTGGAATGATTCCTTTTTGCTCAGGTTGATCGACATGGGAGGGTCCTAGTGTTCTAATTACATTTAACCAAAACTAATTACATCATAGCAATACAAAATCAATTAGTAGCTAAATTAAACTAAGCAGCAGGGAACACTAGCTATGCGACACCTTGTTGTATCATATCAGGAACATATTTCAAAGCCAGAATAGGGGATCAAATAACTTGTATCATAGAACATATTTCAAAACCAGAATAGGGATTGATTAGAAGAATTAATGGCGGATATGTTAGAAATGAAAATGTCAATTTTTTTAAATTTGTTTGGCACATGGGTGTTTTTAAATTGTTACGCCTTTTGGTATGATTTATTTATTTTAGATTGTATTTTTTTAATTAAATTGTATTTTTGAATGTGAAAATAGATTAACCATTTATAAGAATTGGTTGGTTATCTAACTCTAATATGTAAATCTCACAAATTTTTATCTCAATCAAAATTAGTGTTAAAAATATTGAAAAAACAAAAAAGTAGAAGAGTTAAACTATGCATATATATTTTATATGGTAAATACATTTATATTCTATGTGAATAGTATACATGTTTTGATACTTGAAGGATTATTTATTTTTCATCTATTACATCATAGTTCCTCATGTCACTTAGAATAATTGAATCTCCATAGCGAGGGTCCCAACGATTCCAAATAAATCATATATATTGATAAAAGCCTATTAGGTCTTTTGTTGCAGTTTGTGGATTGGATTATGGCATGTATTACATCAATAATTTTTTTGTATTGATCGATGAGGTGCCATATCGGTTCTTTAAGGCTTTTAGAGACCTTCAACAAGGATGCTCCCTCTCCCGACTTCCATTTTTGTGTAGGTTTTAACCCCATACAGAAATTACCTGCATACGAATTCTAAAACACAGAAAATAAACAATGCGAGTTCATAACACATATACACAGAGATTTTCCCCTGGATCCCAAAACCGAGACTACCAGCTTGATTTTTCATTATGTTCCTTTCAGTGTTACAATACATACTTATACATGCCGAAGCATCCAATACCATGGACCGAAAACCATCGCGTCCAATACCATGGACCGAAAAACCATTGTGTCCAATACCATGGACTGAAAAACCATCGTGTCCAAAAAAACATGTGCGAAAATCATGCACAAAACCATAGGTGGGTCCGCCCAACCTAACATAGGGTCCAAAACCAAAATTTTCCAGGGTGCTGCCCCAGACCCCATAAAGTGGGGTTACGGGTGCCCTTCAACCCCGGACCCCATAAAGTGGGGTTACAGGTGCCCTTCAAACCCCCTGTTAACTATGTGGAAAGAATATAACACAACCTAACATTTTGTTGGTTATTGATGGGATGAGCCTTATGGTTGCTATTGCTCACTGTTGGGGTTCTTTTCAAGGGGTGTGGATCACAAAACATTATTCCATCACCCACTTAATGTTTGCAGATGATCTATTATTTATGGGTAATGCTTCTGTTCGGGAATGGAAAGATCCACATCAAATTATCTCTGATTTTGGGTATGCCTCTGATCTCTATATGAACCATTCAAAATCCATTCTATTAGATGTTTATTCTGACACGACCTATGTTGCTACTATTTTTGACATCTTTGAGGTTAAGAATATTCCCATGGACATTGATTTTAAATATTTGGGCTTCCATCTCAAACCACACAAGCATGGTATTTAAGATTGGCAGTGGTTGTTAGGTAAATTCGATCACAAACTCTCTAATTGGTCATTTAAGTGGTTGTCACTAGGTGGCAGCTTGATTCTAGTTTAGTATATTCTTCAAAGCATTTTTGTTTATTGGATGCACTTGTATATGTTGCCACACAACATCATAAAGAGAATTAAGTCAGTCATCTCCAATTTTATTTGGATTGGTTCTAGAAGAGGGAAAAAAATTTATTTGGCTAGTTTGGATGATATCTCTGTGGACAAAGATATTGGTGGTTGGGGCATCCTCCATATCAAAAAATTTAATTGGGCTATCGGGGTTTAGAGCCTTTGGCTCTTTCTTTGTGGTTCTGGCACATGGAAAACCATTGTCAAGGAGAAATACCTTAAATATTTATTGATGTCTAAATGGATTAAGGATGGGGCAAAGGCCCCAATTATGATGTCCTACATTTGGCAAGGGTTGACGAAGATCAAACATTGGATGATAGGAAATATTAGATGGGATATCGGTTTAGGTACACAGGTTGATATTGAGTTGGATCATATTCGTGGTTTTTTAGGGGATCATACATTGCCTCTCTTGCTCATTGAACATTTACACAATTTGGGCATTTACTAGTTGAATCAAATTATGATGGCACAAGACCTTGTTATTCAATTTCCAACATGGCTTAGCTTGCAGGATCTAAGCATTATTGGACATATGGCGTTGTGCTAGGACATTTATATCAAAAACCTTGCGATGGCTAGTATATTTCTCAAAGATAAGGTGAATGTTTTTATATGGGATGGTAAGATGGTGCAAAGTATGGTTACCGTAAAGGAGGTTTATAAACGCATTGCACAACACCAACAAGTTTTTATCGAGTGGGAATGTGTTGGCTTAAGGGGGCCTGACCCAAGTTCAGAGTTATTCACGCTAACCAACAAAACCCTAACTGTTGGCCCTTTTGGCAACAACCTGCGTAGTGCAGGTTGCATTCTCACTCGAAGCAATATTGGGGGATGCTAGAATCAGGTTTATGCATCCAAAGGCCTATGTGATGATCTTCCTAAGGATATTATAGCTTAGATCTGCCTTCGCGCAGATCTATTCCTTTTGATTGTCAACTACTATAACTCTATCGACATGACCTTCAGACGTTCGTGAAGGTATTTGATTGTACTTAACATGCATAAAAGCAATAGATTCACTACTTTTGTGTAATAAACTGTATATTTTGAAGCCCTTATGACCTAGATCTGTCGTCGCGCAAATCTACCATTTCTGAACAGTTAACTAGAGCATATCTATCTAACAACTTCTCGATCTCTGTGAAGGAGGTTAATTATACTTATTATGCCTAAACATTACAGATCCATCAGTTTGCGCAAAATTTAAGCAGTAATTCACATAAAACAGATCATAGAGCGAAGACACTTAAACTTAAACATAAGTAATTAAACAAGGCATAGATGCACAAATTCGGCTCAAAATAGTCTTTATTAAGATGTAAACATTCAGATAAATACTTCTTATCCCTGCACACCCTGTTGCAAGGGCCCACACACTCAGCTGCGGACTTACCAAGGTCTTTGTGCACTCAGCTGCAGGAGCTTTCCCCTTTCACCTAAGTACATGAAACAAAATTTTCTTGCCTTAGCACCTTGCCCTTACAATGATTCTCTATCAAAAGTTATCTCTTTATACTCGTTATGACTCACTATATATAGCCTTTTAATTACAATACCATGGCCCGCAGACCATGGGTGAGTCTCAAAATCCATTCTATTTGTTGGGATAAGGTCACTAGGGTCAATTTTTGACTGTTTTGTAAAAGAATGTAAAGTCCCGGAAAAATAAGGAAGCAGAGCAAGAAGCTAAGTAAGAGTCAAAGGGGCATTAGTCCCTTGTATGAGTAGGTGATAGGTCAGTTTTGAGACTCACATGTGGGTCATGGGCCATGGTATTGTAATGAAAAAAACTATATATAGTTGAGTCACAACGAGTCTAAATATCGAACTAAGGATAACGAATCATATCAAGGGCAAGGTGTTGAGTTAGGAAAAGTTTGTTTTCCTGTCCTTATGAGAAAAGGGAAGGCTCTTGCAGCTTAGTGCATGGAGACCTTTGTAAGTCCGCAGTTGAGTGTGCAGGCCCCTGCAGTTGAGTGCGCATGGTGAAAAGAGTCTGTAACTGAATGCTAAATTTAATAAAGACCATTTTGGATCGAATCTATTACATATGTGCCTCATGTAAGAGGATACGTGAGGAAAAGGCCTCCTGCAAGAGGACAAGTGAGGAAAAGGCCTCCTGCAACCCACATTGATGTGAAAATGGCTAAGTATAGTAAAAATGTGATATTTGTAGGTTCTGAAAATGCGAGTGCAAATTACAGTATGTGGGATGCAAGACGGGTTAAAGAAAAAGAGATTCCACAACTTGAATATATAAAAACAACTAAGTTAGGTGGATTTTGCGGGTTTTGGGTAATTCAAGAGGGAATGGATAGAAAAACGATTTAAAACCCGCAAATTTAAAATTAAGTATCACAAAATGGAGAAATTTGGCAATGGTATAGGGTATTAAAAGTTAGATACAATTGATCAATGAATGTTGGTCAACATGAATATATATATAGAACCCTTATAATATCACAGTCTACACTTCTACTAGTAAGCCCCCATTTGAAACTCACTTTTGTATATTCTTGGCCTTCACTTTTGGATATTGTATATGGATGACAAGGAGGGTTAGGATAGGATCTCACAGGGGATGCATAAAGAGAAAAAAAAATGTTGAGAAGATTAGGCAGATCAATTTCCAATTACAAGAGATGTTGAAGAAGTCACTCGAAAAATACAAGGCCAGGTATGATTAACATATAATAGTGTTATATTTGAACACGAAGAGGCTACATGGTCTTGGTAAGAAAATCAAGGCTTTACAATATGGTCCTTTGGAGATACTAGAAAAAGTGGGAGATAATGCCTACAGACTGAGTCTAGCCCCATATATGTGCATTCACTCAGTGGTGATTGTGGAATATCTCAAACTCAATGAACCTTCCATGTTGCATCAATAATAGGATCAAGCCTTATCTTCCATAGAATATATATCAACAGATTCTCAAGGAGAGTTGACAAAGCATACAATTTTTCAAAAGAGGTCCAAAACTACAAGACAGGGGGAAAATACCCTTTGAAAAATTGGGTTGAAAGGAAGCGCTCTTTTAATGGGGAGGTATGATCCAGATTTGATCCCTATATTTTTTTCATCTATCCCAATGCTTTCAAAGTGGAGAAAGTGGAGTCATCTTGGAGGAGCATTTTTATCGACAAGTTCAATTTGGATAATTAGGGTTTGAAATCTTTTGAGGCTATTTCGAGGCCTTAAATGACTTTTTGGGGGTAAAGTTTCTTGCACAAGAATTGGACCCCATAACACTTCTACACTCAAAGATCTTTCCAACGCTGCAAGGATTGCGTCAATCAAAGTTTAGATGCAAAATTTATGCCTTCTGCAAATTTACCTATTATGATTGACCACCATGGTTAGAGAGGATAACATGTTAGCCCTCGTCATTCATGCCAAAGGGGTTATCCATGGCTATGAAGAATACTCTAGAAGGGTCAAAGTTGTAACTCTAGATGAGAGTTGAAGGAGCCAAACTTGACCCCTAGTTGCCTATTAGGCTATGTTATAACTTGAACACTAGGAGGAAAAGGGGTTCTATTCATTTTGATTGTATCTTGTTCCAAATAGAGTAAAACAATTTTGGAGTGGGAATGGGAGAGCATAACAAAGGGGGTTTATAGTATGTAGCAGCTTATCAGGCCACATGTCTCAAGTAACTCTACAAAGAGTGCCTTCTCCTTTTTCACGTGCATTATTTCCATTTCGGAGAAAGAGAGAGAAACACAACCTTGCCTTCTAGTTGGGTCTTATCCCATAAAGGTTTAATAGAGCATATCTTTTGTTTATTGCGGTTAACATGTGATTTTATTTTATTATTCTCTATTTTATGAATTTTATCTATTACATGCATAAGCAGAAAATAGTAATTAATAAATCTCAAATCTAAATTAACCCTCATAGTATAGATTTCAGTTTATTTTTACCAGAGTTGTTGTTTCGAATTGTCCAACAGAATATCCACAATATTATACAGATTAGAGGGAGATAAAATGTTACTATTATAGAAAAAGTGAAATACAACAAATAATTATAAAATTTGTGCTAATGATATTTTCAATGTGAATCTTAAACAGTCAACAAGCATGGCGATCATTAAAATTCCATCAAATATAGACAATGGTGAAGAATTTTCTAGAGAATTAGTGTTTTAAGAAGGCCTACACTTTCAAAATAGGGATGGATGCAATGGAAAATAAATGATCAATAGTCCAAGATGCTTGTTGATTGGAGAAACTATACCTCATTGTGATTTTGAGCCATGCATGTGGGGATTGTTTGTTGGAAAATGTAACTAGGTTCGACCTTCATTAATATATTTGAGTCATCATGAAATGGACTTGTCAAAAGAATAAAGAAAATATTTTTTATTCTTGTATCAATTACTTATTAAAGCATGGGTTTCATGTTTGGGTCATCCTTATATTAGTCAAAGCGACTCCTAGGATTAATATTGAGTTTATAAAGTCATTGTACATTCAAAGAGGCCCTTCTTGGGCTTTTGAATAATGTAAAAAGGTTTTCTATTGAGTCAAATATAATTTATGTATCCTCCGCACCAAGTTGGATTAGAAGAGATCAAGTCGGCCTAAGGACACTAATTCGACCTCACTTTAAGCCTATAAATAGAAGCAAGTTGAATTCATTTGGAGTATCTCATCTCAAGCAAGTTTGATATCTCTAAGGAAGCTAGAGAAGTGCGAAGTGGATCTAAGGAAGCAAAGGAACTGTGAGTTGGGTGGAGTCTAAGGAGAAGAACAAAATCAAAATTTTGGTGCATCTCTCTCTCTCTATTTCGTGACCTAGTTTGGTAGATCGAAGTCTTCCAAGTTTTGTTGCTACCTGATGTCGGAGGTTGTTGCATAGTCGAAGTTTTTTGGAAGGAAGTGTTGTTGGAAAGAGGTCGAAGATCTGGGAGGCTAAATTGGTGTGGAGGAAAATTTTGGGGTTTGTCTAGGGTGAAGAGTCTCAAAGAATACTATTGAAAGGAAGAGAATGTTTAACTAGGTTTTCCCCTTGAGGGGGTTTTGCATTGGCATAGTGCCTACATATTGTGTCTCTTGTTCTGTGATCTTCATACACACATAATATGGTAATTTCTTGATGAAAGATAAGATAATAAATAAGTAAAATAAGCCAACATAACTCACAAGTAATTATCAAGTTAGGAGAATCAAAATCTAATCAATTTGCATTGATTTTCCAAGATGAAATCAGAGCTAAGGTAAGGAAAATTCAAAGATCACTTTGTTGGCATGGATTATCCCTCTTTGATAAACTACATAAGAATGGGTATCAACACTGTTGGAAGTTGGATCAATAAGGTCATTTGCTACTTATTCAACAAGGTCAAAATTCAAGGATTCTTGGTTGCCCTTGCAGATTCTCTTAATGATGACAATGAATGGATCCTTGATTGTGGAGCATCAAGGCACATGACAGGAGAAAGTAAAAAACTTCATACACTATCAAAGGAACCATCTTCTCATGCAGTTGAATTGGGTGACAACAAAAGCTATGATGTTAGAGGCCTGGGGTCAACATCGTTGAAGCTGGAAAATGGATCAAAGTTGCGCCTCAACAACATTCTATATGTTCCAGGTTTTAAAAAGAATTTTCTTTCTATTTCTTGTTTAGAAGATAAAGGGGAAAGAGTTGCTTTTGTTGATGGAAAAGTATTGGTTTGGGGAAAAGATGTAAGGTTCTAAATAATTTACTCTAAAATTTACTATAAATAGAATATGAAAATTGTTATTAGGATCTAACTAACATCTACAATATTAGAATAATATCAGAATTTATCAGTTGATGTCGAATACCTACCTAGATTTATGTGGTTGGAGATGTTGTTGGTTTACTCCTGCTCCCGTTCCTGCTCCCATTACCAAAAGACCAAAACCTCCCAGCCAAACTGAGTACAACCTAGGTACTCAATTCCAGAGTGCATTCTAGTTGATACAATCTGGTTCCCCATACCCAAAATCTTAAGAACAATTGAGACTCTCTCAGAAATTTCTCCTTATTTCGCCCCCTTCCTCAAGATTTCCTTCCTCCTTTGTAATTCCTCGTCCACTGCCTTCCTCCCATCTCCGTGTCATTGTTTTGCTACGTGTAACTTTTATAAAATCAAATCTCATTTGATTTTATTTGGATACGTAGATTTGATTTGATTAAAGTTTATATTTAATAAATTAATTTAATTTATATAGTTTATAATTTTAATTAATTCATATTATTATTTTTTACTTTTAAGTTTAAGTTAAGTATTTATTATCTATATATATGTATTTAAAGTGGTATACATATTATTTACCTAATTTTATGTATTCATGAGGATTTCTTTCGATAATCAATTCATTACTTTAGTTTATACATTTCCCTGTAGTAACCAACATATATATATAGTGCAATGCATGCAGGTCCATGCATGTGTAGCTATCGTATGAGGTCTCATATGTATGTTGATATTCATATTTTATTTATAGTTATAGGTGGGTCATTACAAAAGACTTTAGCATTGATAAATGTAGGGTTATTGGAGTTCGTGAAAGAATTCTTTATAGAGTCATTACACCACCTCCTCAAGCTTTGGTCCATATGGAGATTAGTCCCATTAAGCTATGGCATAAGAGGTATGGTCATCTACATTATAAGGTCATCCCTACTCTTAGTCAATTGGTTCATGGTATCCCCAATATGAAGTTAGATCATGAAGGTGTGTGCAAGGGATGCTATTTAGGAAAACATAAGAGAAATCCATTTCTGAATAGTGAAACTAGGTCTAAAGAGATATTGGACCTCATCCATTCTAATGTGTGTGGGCCCATGTCTGGCAAATCACTTGGAGGCCATCTCTACTATGTGACATTTATTGATGGTCATTCTATAAAGACATGTCTCTACCTTCTAAAAACAAAAGATGAAGTATTTGATAAGTTCAAGGAGTTTAGTTCCGAAGTGGAAACCCTAACCAAAAGAAAGATAAAAACTCTAAGGTCTAACAATGGTCGGGAATACACTTCTAAGGAATTGATTGCATATTATAAGGAAGTAGGTATTAATAGGGAGCTCATTGTTCCCTATTATCCCAAACAAAATGGATTGGCCAAAAGGAAGAATAGGTCAATTGAAGAAGGCATTCGAACTATGCTCCTTGATCAAGACCTGCCAAGATTATTATGGGGAGAAGCAACAATGATAGTTGTGTACATTCAAAATTGAAGTCCTCATAAAAGTCTTGATAATACAACACCCAAAGAAGTATTCACCGGAAAGAAGCTGAGTGTGGATCACCTCCAAATCTTTGGAAGACCAACATACATCCATGTTCCAAAGGACAAGCGAAAGAAGTTGGACTCTACAAGTATCAAGGGAATATTGGTCGGATATAGTCTCTCCTCAAAAGCATATAGAATCTACAATAAGGAAGGAAAACGTATTGAAGTAAGCAGGGATGTCATATTTGATGAAAATCAAGCATACAGGAAATCGAAGGATATTCATATTGATTCTGATGATGAAGAAGTTCCCATATTTGAAGAATAAGTTCATCATGAAAACCCTACTACAAATCAAGAAGAAGAAGGACCAAGTGAGCCTATTCAATCGGTGGTCATCCCAACCATAAGGAAAATTCCAAATTGGTTAAAAGCTACATTAGAAGATGCTGAAGGACATGAAGCTGCAAAAGGAACCTTCAGGGAAAGTAAAAAACCAAAAAGATATTATGGTTATGTTGCATAAATGACAAAGTTAATTGAAGTCGAACCATCTACATTCAAGGAAGTTACTCATCAAGAGGTTTGGAAGAAAGAATTGCAGGAAGAATATCAATCCACCATGAAGAATGGGGTTTGGGAAATCGTTCCTAGACCTAGTGACAAATAGGTTTTCACCTCCAAATGGCTCTATAAGATCAAACATGTTGTTCATGGAAGTATAGACAAGTACAAAACAAGATTCGTTGCAAGGGATTTTTCTCAAAAGAAAGGCGTTGATTGTGAAGAAACCTTTGCTCCTACAACAAGGTACACTAACATTAAATATTTGGTTTCATTGGTTACTACAATGGGTTGGAATATCCATTTAATGGATGTGAAGGCTTCATTTCTAGATGAGACCACTGATGAGGAAGTATACATCGAACAATCCGAAGGCTTTGAAGTTAATAGCAGGGACTCTCATGTTTGCAGACTTAAGAAGGCCCTGTATGGTTTGAAGCAAGCACCTAGGGCATGGTATGCAAGGATGGATGCATATCTACTTGGAATTAGGTTCGTGAAGAGTTCTGATGATTTGAATCTCTACATCAAGGTTTTGAATGATGCGCTCGTCATTATTCTATTATATGTGGATGATCTATTCATCACAAGTGTGGAGCAAAGAATTCAAGAATGCAAGAAGATGTTGGTAGCTGAATTTGAAATGAAGTATCAAGGACTAATGCACTATTACCTAGGTCTAGAAGTATGGCAGAGACCTGGGGAGATATATTTGGGGCAACGAAAGTATATCAAGTTGTTTCATAAATTCAGGATGATGATTCCAAGCCAATGACTACTCCTATGATCACTAATCTCAAGAAATTGAGGGACTTTGACTCTCGTATCATGGATCCTACCTCGTATCGTGATTTGGTGGGTTCCCTAATGTATCTGGTAAATACTAAGCCAGATACATGTTTTGCAGTAAACATTCTTAGTCGGCTTTAGTTGGAGCCTCATCATGATCATTGGATAATTTCCAAACATATATTGAGGTATCTTCGTGGCAACATATATCACTGCCTAAAGTTTGATAGTAAGGAAGTCAAGCTAATTGGCTTCACAAATTCTAATTGGGGTGGCAATAAGATCGATGGAAAGAGCACTACCAAAGGATGTTTTAGTCTGGGAGCTGCTATGATCTCATGGATGAGTAGGAAGCAAGATCTCGTTTCTTTAAGTAGTGTTAAGGTAGAATATGTGGTTGCATGTGAAGTGGGAATGGAGGTTGTTTGGTTAAGGAAGCTTCCGACAAATTTGTTTGAGAAGTCTCTAGATCCGACTGTGATTAATTGTGACAATCAAATTTGTATCAAGACATTTTGAGATCTTGTGTTTCATGCTAGAATGAAGCATATCAACAATAAGTTCCACTTTATTAGGAACATGATGCAAGATGGGATCATGAAGTTGGAGTATGTCTCGATAGATGAACAGGTAGCAGACATACTAACAAAGGCTCTTCCTAATAAGAAGTTTGAATATCTAAGGAACTTGCTTCATTTGGCAGATATTGTTGATTGTATTATTGATAAGAGATTGGAAGAGATTTGTTGAGGCTTTGCGAGTGAAATATTGCTTGGGAGGACATCTAGCCGACACTTTGTGTTGATGTCTAGGTCCCAAAGTAGGGAAGGTGGCATGGGTCGTAGGGCTCTCACCATGGATACACACCTAGGTCCTTGGGTTGGCGATTAGCAAGTAAGCCTAATGGTACCTATAGAGAATGAAAGCTTGAGTCCACCTTATTCCCACTTGGATAGATTGCCCTAGTCAGGAATCTAGTCTATGGAATTGTGGTGCCTAAATTGATGATAGACCAATGGATAGATTGCTCAGATCAGGAATCTAGTCCATGGCATTGTGGTGCCTAAAGTTCTTAATTGCTCATATAGTTTGAGATCTTCCATTGTATTTGTATATTATGAATACCTCCCTAGTTAAGAGGGAGTGTTGGAAAATGTAACTAGGTTCAGTCTTCATTAATGTATTTGAGTCATCATGAAATGTACTTGTCAAAAGAATAAATAATTTTTTTATTATTATTGTATCAATGACTTATTAAAGCATGGGTTTCATGCTTGGGTCATCATTATATTAGTCAAAGTCCTCATTGTGGACTCCTAGGATTAATATTGAGTTTATAGAGTCATTGTACATTCAAAGAGACCCTTCTTGGGCTTTTGAATCATGTAAAAATGCTTCCTATTGAGTCAAATATAATTTATGTATCCTTCACACCAAGTCGGCCTAAAGACACTAATTTGACCTCACTTGAAGCCTATAAATAAAAGTAAGTCGAGTTCATTCGGAGTATCTTATCTCAAGCAAATTCAATGTCTCTAAGGAAGCTAGAGAAGTGCGAAGTGGATCTAAGGAAGCAAAGGAAGCGTGAGTTGGGTGGAGTTTAAGGAGAAGAAGAAAATCGAACTTTTGGTGTCTCTCTTTGTTTCATGCCCTAGTTTGGGAGATTGAAGTCTTCCAAGTTTTGTTGCTACCTAATGCTGGAAATTGTTGCATAGTCGAAGTTGCTCAAAAGAGGTCGAAGATCTAGGACGCTGGCTTGGTATGGAGGGAAGTTTTGGTCTTTGTCTAGGGTGAAGAGTCTCAAAGAATATTATTGAAAGGAAAAGAACTTTTGACTGGGTTTTCCCCTCGAGGGGGTTTTTTCCCTAGCACAGTGCCTACATCTTATGTTTTTTGTTTTGTGATCTTCATACACACATAATATGGTAATTATTTGATGAAAGATAAGATAATAAAGAGGTAAAAGAAACCAACATAACTCATAAGTAATTATCAAGTAAGGAGAATCAAACCCTAATTGATTTGCATTGATATTCCAACATTGTTGTCCAATATTTTATGGGAGATCCAAGATTTGGAAGTTCAATATCATAGCTTTACAAGGGTCACAACTAGGAGTCATTACAACTCAATGGAATAGGTGGCAATTTAAAGGAGTCTTACTAGTCCAAGCATTGTTTTTAAAGATGAAACTTCTAAAGAATGTTCATTTATTTGTAGTGGTGTTCAGTCAAGGTGTGTTTGCTTCGACAAGTTATGTTATTCAGTGGTATACGCCTTAAGAGGAGACGTTAGATTATAAAGCTTAGTTATGTAATTATGTCAAATTGTAACTAATTATTAGGCATTAAATTGTCAATAAGGATTTTTTGATGATGGTTGAGTTAATAACTCAACCACTTCCTCTAATAAGAATTAATTAATCTTATAACCATTTGCAACCTCTATAAAAATGACAAACACTATTGTATTAATGAAGCTAATATTGAATATCTTCTTTGAGTTCATCTTGTTATTCATCCTTCATTGTGTTATCGTTGTGCCTCTCATTAACCTAGGTGTTATTATGATAGGTTATGAAGTTTTTTGATGAAAAACTAACATATAGTTGGTTTTATACATTACTTGGATTCTACAAAAATGTGCATATTTGATAAGTTTGTCCACTACAACTAAATGGTTTGATTCTACCAGGCATGTAATGAAAATCCATGGAAATTTCTTCTAAACTTCAATTGAGGATAAGCAAAGATTAAAATAATCATTGAGTTTTTTACATCTCCATTGTTCCTTTGTCATGCCTAAGGTTTTGGTACATTTTTTCGAACATTACTCTTATTATCAGGTTTTGTTTTCTCTTAATTTTTTTCCACAATAATTTTCAAACAATACATTAGTTAACTAATTTGTATCTCTATTTTGTTTTATTGAATCATTTGACTTCCCTCCATATCATTACTTGAACTTTGGATGGTAGTTCTGAATTTTATTTATTTACTTCTAGTAAATGCAATGAATCATTCTATTATAATACATGTTATATGTTTAATCAATTTTCTATATACTTTTGAATCTATCTCATCTTACAATAGCATTCAATTAACTATCTTTTAGACCATTGAATTTAAACAGTTTTAATCATGTTCCATCATTAATTGGTAGAAAAGAGTTGAATTCACAATGTACTAAATGTATTGCAAAATGTAATAGTGTTCTTCCCTAATCACCATTCATAAGTAATATCGCAAAATCATACACTTTTTATTTTTAAAATAATTATTCACTTTTCACTATAATTCCCAAAATCCATACACTTTTCCAATTTTAAAATATGATTAATTAAATCTTACTACATCATTAAAACATACAACATATGCTTCCAATTTAATATAAATCAATATACC
>APFE031591100.1:0-31368 GCA_000404065.3 Pinus taeda
TCTTATGCAGAAAATACAGGGTGAAAATCAGGAACTCCTGACGCTCTATATTTTCCAAAAAAAAAAAATCTCTCTTTTTCTCTCATTTTCATTCCACTCCACTTCACTTCATTCCACTCCCCTTCATTTTCATTCTACTCCACTTCATTTCATTCCACTCCATTTTCATTCATTCATCTCATTCCACTAATAAAAGTTTTTATGACCATTTTCATTCATTCAGTCACCATTTATCCATCTCATTCAGTTATAAGATTGCTGAGTCAGTTTCTGCAGCTAGAGTCAGTTTCCGCAGTTGCTAACTGATTCCGCAGCTAGTTGTGTTTCCGCAACTAGCACCCTGTCATTTAACATTGGCAGTTAGATGATAGGCAAAAATAATAAAAATAAAATGCAGGTATGATCGAGGACATATTATGAAGACATGGGGCACCTAAAGGAATCAACAAGGTAGTTGATCAAAGGTTATGGACAACAAGTGGCAAACATTCCAAGGTATGAGTAAAAATTTATTTCAAATGGCATTTAAAACACATTTTTGCATAGTATTAAATCACAAGCTCCACTATATGCAATGATTAGAATGATAGCCTCCATAACCATTTCATTCCACGAAATTCATCCACGAACCATACATTTATTTTTCCAACGGCCCCATGATTAATTCTTGGATTTAGCTCAAGTTTGGATGCGTTTTCACACTCGACCTGTAATTATGGGACGTGGTTGATTTGATTACGGTTCTTCTCCACCGCATAGATTCCGGAGCCATTTCATGAATGTATTTATGTCTACTCCGCAGCCATCCATTTTAAAAATTCTTCCGTCATTCCCTTACTGTTTTATTGAAGCCACGGCTACATTACCACCTCGTTCACATAAGTCTCCGCCCCATTCCAAGAATTCACTTCCGCTGCTTGTCCTCTGCTTTCTGCTTACAGTCACTGATTTTCTCCATAAACCCTGTTCACTCCCACTAATCTAGCCGTTTCACCTCCACTAAACCCTTCTCACGCAGATGAAATGTTAGAACAAAAGGAAAGAATGGGTCGGTTGTTGAGGGCACAACCAGAGGGGCCCAAATTTATGGAAGGATACTTGCAAGTAAAGAACATATTGAAAAAGGAAAAATGGATTTGGTTTATTCAAAAGTTTAAAGGCTATAATGAGGAGAACACAAAAGCTTTCGCAAGGTCTTTCAACGGCCTGGAGGTGAAAATTAGGGACCTCAAGTTTACAGTTACCAAGGCATCCATAGCAGCTGCTACAGAACTCCCTCAAGAAGGTGAAAACTGGTTCAAGAATAAGAGCTTTGACGAGAAAGCTTGGAGAGTGATCCTACATAATCCAGGTATGGATGTAACTATATATAAAAGAGGAATTCCTGTTCATGCCTTAGAAAAGAAGTGGGCCAGTTTACTATTGGTTATTCAAAAGTTCATTACATGTGAAGGTCATTTTTGAGCAATGTATATGTATCATACTCGACTGTTGATGAACTTTTTAGAGAAACCAACCCTAAATCTCCCTTACTTTTTATTGTTGAGCTTGAAAAAGATGTGCACGACAGTCCAAAAGAATATAGAGGACATAGAACCCCATTTATATCATCACGAGCTGGTGAAGATTTTAATTGAAGACCAATTGAAGAAAAAAAGGGATACCTGGGAATGGTTTTTAGAGAGAAATTATTTTCAAGATCCACCTGAAGTGCCCAAGAGCAGTACAGTAAGGAAGAGTAGGAAAAGGGAAACTAGTATAAGAATTCAAAACCCTCCTATTAGCAAGACCAAAGAAGTTGATCAAGAAGAGAAGCTGGAAAGAACCAAGGATAAAAAGCAAAAGAAATTGAAAGGGAAGAAAGATATAGAGGATGTTTACCAATCACCAGAGCCTTCCGTAGAAGAGGACCACCAACCACTGTCTGAAAGGTTAACTCACCTCCAAGGACAATCAACTGCAACAAGGAAGAAAGAAAAAGAAAAACAGAGTATTGAGGAAGAGGGCACTAGCCCACAACATTTAAGAAGAAGCATCAGGCTGAAGGGAAAGTGGAGGAAAGCACAAACAAAAGGACCCCATTTTATTTATTTAGGAGGAGGAACACCTCAACAACCTCCAGCTGGCCATAGTCCACCTCATTCTCAGTCAAACATTGAAACTAGTCCTCCAGATGTTAACATAAGTCCTTCTCGGCTAGACTTCGAAATTAGTCAGGACTTTGGGGTTAGCCCAAGGAAAAATTCACCCAAGATAGACCCGAATCAGTAGGAGATGTATGATTATATAGAATCCCTGGAAAAGACAGCCACAAGTCCAAGCACTTCATCCATCCAGCCTCATCCAGCACAAGACGCTCAAATCTAGTCATTAAAACAGGAAATATTTGAGTTAGAGGTCCTCAATAGACATATTAAACATGAAAATGAAGCACTAAAGGAGAAGAGCAAACTGGATAAGGTCATTCATGACAATACTATGCTACATCTCAGGCTCTAGTAGAGAAAGAACAAGAAATTGAAGAAAAAGTACAAGAAGATAAGTAGAGCACTGATCAATCTCAAATTCAGATGCTTGATGAAGAAGCCCAGGATGTTAGTAGCACCAAGAAAGAGAAGAAGAGGGCTAGATGTACTGGTAGAAGCTTTAGAACATATGATTTGAAGGGGGGGATAGTCAAAATTTTGGTTGCATGAGGACATGCAACACCTTCACAGTGGGGGTATGTTGAGCCCCAAACTTGCATCTTTCCTACACATGTTTCTAGCTTCTTTCCATTCACTTGAGCCTCCTAAGCCATCAATATCATTGCATATTAGTTACAAAAGAGAATTTAAAGTGGTTTTTTGACTATGTCTTTTTTTTGCTGTTTGAACTAGATTTTTGCTTATGAGCTATGGAATCTTGTCACTTTCCGCAGCTGGTTCAACTTTCCACAGCTGTTTTTGTTAAAGTCTACATTGCAGGTGTCATCAGGCAAATCGAGTCACATGGGCACGTTGGAAATGTCATGGACATGGGTCAGGTCCCATTGGTCCAGCTGGCTTCGTCAAAGAAGACCGTGGTCAAAGGTGGTCAAGCAGTGGTCAAACGGGAGTGTCCCACAGCAACGAGACTCCATTTTTGACCACATGAAGATTTTTGTGACCGTTTCTAGATCTTTGGAGGCATGCTGACATCTGTAGGTTGACCACAATGTGGATCCAACAACAGCTTTCAATAAGATTGCGTAATCCTAGTGACCATACTGCTAAATCCGTGGACATGGTTCTTCACGTGTCCTCTGTTCGTGTAGTTTTTCCAGAAAGATAGTTATGAAGCCTCTATTATAAATAACGCGTTCTAATACACATAATAGTTAGCTTTTGATATGTAATTTTTGCTGTTAAGAACCACTATGCCGTGACACTAGCTTATTGTTGTAACTCTGTTTTGATATATATATATATATATATGAATATATGAAGACTCTATTTTCCATTTTCGCGTGAACGTGATTTGGAGTTGATAACCCGTTAGCCGAGGTTGCAGAGGGCCCCTACATACTGAGGTTTCATTTTCTTCGTTACTATATAGTCCTCATGCATCGTTTTATGATTATTCATTCGTGTATATATTTCTAACGGGTCACTTTTGCTCATGATTTTATAAGTTTTGTTTAACGTTGATTAGTGTGTGCAGGTTTCAAGATAGAGTAGGCAGCCTGCGCATTTGCATATAAATTTCATAATGACTAGTGATATGGAATTGATACTATACTGATTTTATTTTCCTAGTTTCTTTTAATTCCAGTTCTGTTTTGTTGAAGTTTAGTTTTGTTCAATTTTCTTTGATTAGTTAATAATCAACTTGCTCATTTCATTGACAGTTACCTCCAAAAGCCATAGCGAGACTACTGGCAAGGGATTGAAATATGAATGCTGTGAATTGATTTTAGTTTCCTTTTCTGCAATTAGATAATTGAATTGCTCATTTCATTGACAGTTACCTCCGAAAGCCATAGCGAGACTACTGGCAAGGGATTGAAATATGGGTGTTGTGATTTAATTTTAATTTACTTTTCTGCAATTAGATAATTGAATTTCTCATTTCATTGACAGTTACCTCCGAAATCCATAACGAGATTACTGGCGAGGGATTGAAATGTGGATGATGTAATCTGATTCTAGTTTTACTTTCTTTGCAATCTTTGATTTCCTTGAGTGTAGTAGGTTAAGTTAGTTTTCTGAATTTAGACAGCAGCAGAGATGATAGTTTCATAATCAGTAGTTTCTGAATTACTTGTTTTAATTGGCAGCATCCTTTCAATTTTTGATTCGAGTGTTCTTTTTCACTATAATGTATTTTCTGAAGTGTTAAGTTTTGGGAATCTTTACAAAGGACATAACTGCCTTAAAACTTATAACCATACTTGCCTTCTAGAAACTTAGGAATTGGAATTTCATAAACCAAGATAAAACCCCCCAAAACAAAATAAAAATAAAAAACGATAAAAAGTAAGAAATAGGTTATCTTGCACATATAGTGCGCCATACTTCATTAGCTTATGAATCTCGGATTGACAAATTAATGTAGCAATTTAGGACACACTAAATTGAACAAACACTTGGTAAAGGTCTCGGGTGAAATCGTGGGTCGTTGGTGCCGGAATCGAGCTCAAAACTTCACTCAAGTTTGCACACCAAAACACTAAGGGTAAAATAACTCACATGGTAAATGTAAAAATGAAATTACCATACCCCTCTTTATAGTGTTTTTCCAAAAAATTTAAATTTTACACTATAGGGTTTAGGGTTTTTGAAGTTTTGATTAGGGTTTTGAGTTTTTTAACCTAATTTCTGCATATATAATGTATTTATGTCGAATGGATCTTATGATGTGGTGTTTTTGTGCAAAAATAGAGATGGCAGGCATGTGTTATGATCCATATACACTTGGTCCATATTTCTTGAAAAGTCCTCTTTAAGCTCTTTTCTGACTTAAAATATGAAAAGATTGTCGAGTTTCCTTTTGACTCGTTAAACGAAATAAAAGGTGGTCCACTTTGAGCCCTTTTCTGACTGTAAAAAGATTGCCAGACTTTTGCCATTTTGAGTTCGATATTGGTTATGAAACGTCGTGTCTTCGATCACTTTTATACTTTTTCAGTTCGAGGCCACTAATTACGAAAAGTACTCATTAATTGTAATGGTCAAGCAATTCTCTTGAGTATTATTTTATACTTTTTCGGGCTCGAGGGACACAAATTTACGAAAAAGGACCCCCATGGAGTTTTCTTTTTTGTGTCTTTTTCAAACTCTCTAAACATGAAAAAGATTCCAAGTTTTCCATATGTCGGACTTGTTAAACCCTGACGACATTGAACTCATCACCATGAAAAGACTGGAGCTTCTCCTCCCTAGGGCTCGTTAAACTATCACTAGGTTGGATTTGTCCGAAGGTTGAACTTATATTACAAGCATATGCTATCCCCTTCAAGCTTGTTTTCAAAAATAATTGGGGTACTCGCTAGCAATGGTGGGGGAAAAATTTGGAAGTCCTCATTGGTTACCTGTGGCAGCTAGTCAATTCTTGAACATCGACACTTTTGCTTCTTGTCGAGTTCGGATATTTGCACATTGTCATTTGGCCTTCCAGGGTTCTGGGTTGCCATTTTGCCTCATTCCATCTGATCCATGTTGTCTCCATCAAGCCTCTGATCCCTTGGTACCAAAATGCTGCCACATTCTGGAGCCGTGTTGTCGATATGTTCAAGAGTATAATCCTTCTACAGTTCACACCCTTACCTCTTTCTCTGATACTCTATTTCACCATCTACCACTTTTTCCTTATCTCATGTCGTTGATGGGGGAAACATTATGGCCCTCCTGCGACGGATCGTCTCTTGTCGACATTAGCTTATTATCCAGGAGATTGGTCTAGAGATCCCCTTTGGTACCTTGGAGCTTGCATGCCTCAATGGCAAGTTCTTCGCGCCTAACGATAGACTGTCATCATTGGTCTTCAATTGGGTGATTCCATGAGTGTTTGACTTCAACTCATTTTTCACACTTGGTGGATTGTACTAGACAGTACCTTGAGAGCCATTGGCATTATTGGTGGTTTCTCTCGTGCTTGTTAATAGTTTTCATCATTGACTGGTAATCAAGTGACTTTCTATCATGCTCAACCTCAACACATTTGTTCGCATGCTAGAATTTGTACTATGATAGGTTGGGTTTCAAGACCTTGGACTAAGATTACATATGTTCGGGCTACGTGGATTGGTTCATGATTACATATATGGCTCTTTGATGGATGGCTATGACCATGTCTGAGTCTTCATGGATGGCTATAACCATACCTTTATCATTATCATGGTCTTGTCAACTGGATGGTTGCGTCCATACCACAGACCTAGTTTCATAAGTCTTTTGGATGGATACCCCCATACCTAGACTACATGTATTTCACTATCGGGGATATCAGTTGTACTTATGCCTGCAGGATCTTCGAGGCAGTATTCCAGTTCAAACAGTTTTGTAAAGAATTTCACCCCTCCCACTCTCTCGGGCTTCATACTTTAGGGGGCATTTGTTACGCAGTAATTTGTCATTGTCCTCATCTCAGTCCCTCTGTTGTGTCATGTGTCAAATAAACATGTTCATATCTTCCCACCAATGTAAGAAGATTAAGAAAATGCTCTCTGGTGCTGCAAGTTGACCCTCATTCCCTATGTTTCTACCTCGTCGTGAGTAAACCTTTAATATATGCGACGATCCCCTATCATAAATGGTCTCATTGCAACCCCGTAGCAGGTATACATCTATTTCCCATGACGGTTGGATTTCTAGGCCCGACGCAACGTTATTAGCTATATATCATGACGATGGGTCAGCGTGCATTTCCCCTTAGTGATGCCATCGCGGAGACTTAGTTTACAGCTAGCGATGATCCAGATTGGGCGAATTTGTTCCAACTGTCAGTCTTCTAGATGTCTCTAGACTTGGTTGTTGGGTCAGTTTGGGTCGCCCTTCCCCCTCTAGAAAGGTAGTTCCATATTTTGTGCTACCTTCCTTGAGGATGAGCTCCCTCTCCCTCATTTCATGGAGACTCTTTTTCCTATAAAATCACTCACCATTGCTATGATCTGCTAGTTCTTTTGGTTGGACAGTGCTGATAGTACTTTTGAGTTTGATAGATAGCTTTGGTGTGAGTGTGACAAGTGTGGGATTGTTAATAGTTTGTAAGAGGTTATGGAGTACCCTTAATTTTGTATTAAAGCTTGTAAGAGAGGGAGACATATTGTTTGTTTGGGAGACCCATTTTTGAAGAGTGAATGCTTGAAGAAACATACTGGCTAGACCCTCCGAGAAGGCTTGCGACGTCAAGACTTGGTTGTAAGCTTTGCTCTTGATTCATTATTAATACAATCAATGATGATTTCCTATATCTTGCATGTAATTTACTTGATAGCTCATGATTTCTTGACTTTATGAGTAAAGAGATCATTGTTGTTTCTCAGTTACGTGCTTTGTTGTTTTCTTATGGTGTTTTAGGTTGATTGCTCATCAAGGAGAAGGAAACGAAAGCTGGAGCAGCGCAATGGAACATCATCAACCACCGGTTTGAGGTAGGCCTCCAATGATGACTATTTAAGGGAACCAATTGTTGTTTTGTCTTTGCTGTGACTAGACCCACTCTAGGGCTAGAGGGGTTGCCTCTGTCTGCAGAGGGAACACTTTCCTACTTCACAAACCCATCAACTCTACAAAACTGCATCTGAGGTTGTAGTATAGTAGGTATGCATTGGGAAATTGGGGGGCTACCTGAAGGGCCACCCCCTCGTGAGGTCTAAAACATCTCACACATACCCAGGAATCACTAGTACAATATGCTACATCAGTAGACCCTCAAGCATATGAATCACAAACATGAAATGACCAAGTCAAAGGGAAATAATGAGACCCTCTCCTCGATCCAAGGCATTGAACAAGAATGGAAGTTGGAGACGAGATACACCGCCCTCTAGGTCATTCTTCTAGAATAAATAAGTGGATGTTGATAGAATAGGGCCCGCAATAGATGATGCAATGAGAATCCTCAACTAAAGCACGAGGGAAAATAGTAGTGTGACTAATGGACTGACACCAGGGATAATGGGGAAATGGGACTGAGGGACAAACACATGACTATCCTTGTTAGAGCATAAAGTGCATGGCTGACCTAGCAGCAGCTGATTCAACTCCAGAGGGGATGGGGATAGTGTGAACGGAGGCCAAAATGGGTAACACAGGATGGACGGTATGCAAATATGGATGGAATACTATAACATGAGATGATGGGACATGAAATAGACTCCAAGGATGCAAGGGTGACTCATCGCGGATGCTTTGAACAAGGGTGACTCGATGATGCTATCACATAGACTAGGCTCAGTTGGGACCATGAAAACATGAGTAAATGATGGTTACTCATGATGAAAATCGACATATGGTACAAAAAGTATTAAGAGGAGGTGGACCTAAAAGTACAAGTGTCACTTTATGACGAAATTTGATTTGAGAGGCGACGAAGTGACCTTTCTTGGAAAAATGGTTTCCTGGTGAAGTGTCAAATAATCAAAAACTGAGGAAGACCCACTATAAAGCTCGATGAGAGCTTTCCAACGGTGCCAAACATTATACGGATAGGGGGCTAAACCGATGGAAAATACACTGAAATGGTTAAGAGATCTGAATGTCGATGTGGTGATGATCAAGTGACTCTAATCTACTGGAAGGTGGTGTAGCAACAACAAAAAACTAGAGGGGAAGATCGTTGCAAAAAGATGGGGAGATGGGTGAAACACCTAGGGAAACCGATGGGACCCTAAGTGAATGACCAAACAAGTTTGAATGTGAAACTATGGATGGTAGCAACCTATCTTATCAGATATAAAACAAAAGTTTACAAATCTAGAAAATGTGGCTGAAAGTGCTGCAGAAACTCAGAATTCTCACTCAGTAAACTCCTCCTAGAAAGGCAAAAATGTACTAGAAGCCCTATGGGAGGCTAAAGTTGACTTCGATGAGTAAAAGATAATGGATCAAGGCCTAAGCAGGATGAGATAGAGGTCAGACACCCAACATATAACTCTCAGCAAAACCCAGAAACAGATTTGAAAAAAACCCTAAAACCCAAAAATCACAGGTTCTGAATCGTTTTTTTTATGAAATTGCACTTTTTTGGTAGAAAGTTGCATTCTAGAGCCTACATCGCACCTTTTAGGCTAAAAACTGTGATTTCTGCTTCGAGACTTCCAGTTTGCAAATTTAAAAAAAAAGTGTTGACTTTGCCATGATTGGTTCCTCTAACATGCGAAACGACCAGAAAACTTACGAAAGTCAAAAATTTATCATATCTAGGGTTAAAACACTAGGAAACATTAATAAAAGAGAAAAAAGAGGAAACCCTTTTTTGAAAACCAAAGGTCATCCAGGTTTCTGGATCTGATGTATAAAACCCAACAGAGTCGCCAATTTGTTATAGTGTTTTCTTCTCAATGATGTATGAAAAGAACCCACTTAAGATCGTGGATGACGAACAATCTCAACAATAGAAATGACTGTTAAACATTATAGTTCTACAGCTATTGATAGAAAAAAAAAAACCTGCCAAAATTCTGATCTATGTTGCAATCATAGTTAAACATTGAAATAAAGAGTAATAACCCCAAAACATCTAATGGAAACCAGATATGTAAAGAATGATTTTATTATAACACATGTGATGGGAACAAATATATGTTACCAGTCCCCCTCTATGGGATGGGTTCTTGGCTATCCTTAAACGCTTTCATCTTCTATAGAGTCTCTCTCCTCTATAATGCATAAACTCAGCAACAATATGGTGTGCGACAATGAAAATAGGCAGAGTTACAATAGTGAGTGCAACAATGAAAATAATCAAGAGCGAATAATGAATGGAAAACCCTCCTATTTATAACAAAATATTGAGTTATCCTTAAATAATGAACAATAATAAAATATTATTGATCACATTCTTGGAATTACTACTTCACTAGTAGAAAATGATGAAATTAGTGACTAGGTGACAAAAATTGTTAGTCACTGCAATTATTTCAAGTGAATTACTATCAAATTTGAGCAATTTTAAGTGACCGAACTAAAAATGACTAACTTAAATGACTAATTTAGTCTAGGGATAAAATATACAACTAGATAATAAGAGACCAAACTAAAAGTGACTAACTTAAATGACTAATTTATTCTAGGAATAAAATACATGACTCGATAATAAGTGATAAAATTAATAATGATTAACTTAAATGACTACTATAGTCCAAGAATAAAAATATGACCAAATAACAAGTACAACAAGTATATGAATTACTCATTTATGTTAGTAGTTTTGAATTATGTCACTCAAGAAATGGAAAATTGCAATTTTGATATTGAAGTGTTACATTTCACTACATGGCTCTCTGAATCCACTACATTGTTAAAATTTAGAGAAAAAGGGGCCTCTGAATCCATCTACAATGATAAAATTATGAATACCTTTTTGTCTCTAAATTTTAACATTGCAGATGGATTCATATACCCCATTCTTTGAATCCATCTACAGTGATAAATTTAGAGACAAAGGGTTTCTTCAGTCCATCTGCATTGTTAAAATTTAGAGACCCCTTTAAGAGGGTCTCTAAATCCATCTGCAATGTTAAGTACATAAAAATTACTCAAAATTACTAAAATTGTCTATCCATAACCACATTTGACATAAAAATGACTCAAAATGCACGTATATTATCTTGAATCCCTTCTAACAAAAACCAGTATCCATTGCATTGTGAATAAAAGGTGATATGAGATTACTTGTGCTATAAAATGTTTGATTTAAATAATTTACTTATACTAGTTCATGAATTTTAATGAAGAGCATTTTCATAAATTCTTCATAGTTAAGATGTTGTCCATTACCTTTATTTCAGACATATTATAAAATATTGGCCTCATTGAAATCTTCCTAAAACATAACATATGATAAAAAACAAATTCTAGTAAAGAAACAAAATTGCATAAAAGTTTTTCTTTCTTCTATGCTATTGTTTCCTATGCTACCACCTTACAATTTTTACTTTGAAACATGTGGTGCAATTGATAGTTTTATATGTTTGATGAATTGAGTGTTTAGATCTTATATAGACTAATTTGTTCTTGCCTTCCTGGGTGATATTCTTATACACTCCTAGACAAAAGAGGAGCATGAGTGACATTTGAGGATGGTACTATAGCTATTGCAAGAGAAAAAATTGTATGCCAAGTTGAGCAAGTGCACTTTCTATCAAAGGAAAATCCATGATTTAGCTCACAATGTCTTAGAGGAGGGCATAGCAATGGACCTAGGGAAGATGAAGTCCATCAAAGGTTGGCCATCACCAAAGAATATTTAAAAGGTGAGATTGTTTATGGGTTTAACTAGGTACCACAAGATATTTATTGAAGGTTTCTATAAGATTGTACATTCAATTATCTCATTGGAACAAAAATGATTATAGACTGAATGGATTACAAATTGTGAAGATAATTTTCAATACCTAAAATATTTATTAGCAAATGCACCTATTCTAAATAATGGAGATCCACATAAGAATATTTTTGTGTGCATAAATGTAGCTAAAGAAGGATTTGTGGACCCCTTATGCAAGATAGGCATGTCATATGAATTGAAGATAATCTAAGAACATGAAAGAAATTATACCACCCATGACTTGGAGCTTAAAACTATTATCCATGCATTGAAAATGTGAACGCATTATCTTATGGGATGAAATTTTGAGTTGAAAATAGACCATAGTGGTTTGAAATACTCACATGGACAAATTATATGGTTAGAATGCCCTAGTGAATTTGACTTTGACATGAAAAATATTAAGGAAAAAGAGAATAAAGAGGTTAATGCACTTAGCATTAAGAGGGTGCATGTCATGCATGTGATAGCTATTAGCATATACACCATAGACTTAAAAATAATAACTTTGGAAGATTAGGATCAAACTAACACTATTTACAAATTAAAGAAGGTTTACAACAAGGTAATTCACACCAAAAATTTAAAGACTACATGCTAGAAGAGGATGTAAATCTCTTGGAAAGGAACACAAGTTTATGTTCCTAATTCTCAAGAATTGAGAAATTTAGTTATAAGAGAAATGTGCGATGCAACATATGTTGGACACTAGGGTACCAAAAAACTATTGTAGCTATAAGAATCTAGTATTTTTTATTTAGTATGAAAAAACATGTGGTTGATTAAATAGACAAGTGCATGTAATGTTAGAAGGTAAAGGCTAAACATAGACATCCAACATGATTCATATATCCATTGTGCATTCCTAAATGCAAATGAAAGATTGTTACCATAAATTTCATCACCAAGATATCAATGATAAAAAGGTGAGATGATTCAATCATGTTAGTGATGGGAAAGCTTACGAAAGGCACACATATTATTTCAATTAAGTTGGTTGATAAAGAATCCAATACTATGGGAATTTATTTAAAAAGGAAATTGTGAAGTTCTATTTTGAGCTGGAATAACCTAGAAAACAAAGTGGATGTTGGGCTATATATTATAAAAGAGATGTAATAACATATGTTCATGATAAGTAAAAATATAAAGGATACATAAGATAGGTAGAAAGTTGCACAAACAAAGGAAAAATGCATAAATAATTTAGATTGGTTGGGCATGTTTTTTTGAAAGTGAAGGCTAAAAAGAGCTCACTAAAATTGGGAAGCTACCCAGAATCAGTAGCACAACATTGTGGGCCATTTGAAATCTTAGATATGATAAGGTTGGTTATATACATTCTTGCAATACTTGCATCCATGAATATTCATAAAAGTGTTTCATGTATCTTTATTGAAAAAATATGTGCCTAATCCTAACCTTGTGATTGATTAGAGTATGGTCTAGGTGGAGCACAAAGGGGACTTTCGGGTGGAGCCAATATGCATCATAAACTCAAAATTTGAACTGCTCTTGTGCAAATCCATTATCTTGGTAAAGTTCCAATGGACCTACTGCAATCTTGAAGATGCCACATGGGAGCCTGAAGAGGCTATGTGGGAGGACTACCCATAGTATTTTGCATATTTTGAGGAAATATGAATGTAAATTTGTGCATAAATGACTAAAGACACCATTTTTTATAGCTAGGATTACTAAATTCCATAGCTTGGATATTTCATGTCCAACTAGTTGTTGAGCCCTCAAAGGTAAATGGTACAACCTAAAGGATTGTGATGGAGGGAAGGGAGTACTCTTCCTTGGGTTATGTAGGTTGAGGGGAGTGAGAGTTGGGCATTTGGAATTTATATAGGAGTTACTAAATTGTCAAATTATACAGTCCTAAGATGTAATTCTTTTTATTTATCTACATGTAAACCTATATGGTGATGTGCACCAAATATAGTGAAAAAATGTAGGGGAGGAAAATGTAACACCTGAGTTTTGATCGCTAGATTAGAAATGTATATTTTTAAATATGATGAATGTGTAAATGCCAATATATATAATATGTAAAAATGTATCTAAATATCACTATCATTATTGGATTTCAATAGTTTCATTAAATGCCAATATATATATAATATGTAAAAATGTATCCAAATATCACTAACATTATTGGATTTCAATAGTTTCATTATGTAAAGTGACCAATGTGTGAAACTCGCAATAGTGGGGAGGAGACACCAAAAAATGTTATCCATGTTAAGGGTTGGTGTGGTCTAGGCCTAGTGTGATCGTCAAGTGATTTTTATGGCTTAGATAACCTAGGTTATGGTTTCTTAGGTCACATGCTAGTCCCACAAGTCATGGACACAATATCAAACAAAAAATTATATGTAAACATTTATATTGAAAATAATAATATAAAATACATCACTAGTTATAAAATGGACAATAACATATTCATGGAGGACGTGTCATTCCATAAACAATGGGGATACAAATGGGTCCAAGGATAAATCACACATGCCTAAAATCCCATGTTATTAGCATAAATTAATTGTCATTACCATATAATCCCCATTTGACTTATTAAAACTAGTCATTGAATGCATTTTTGAGGTTGGGAGAAGAGTCATATTAATTAGTTATTGAAGCATGGACTAAGTACACTCATGAAGGGAGTGTTTTTATTGACTTTGTGTAAGAGGTGGATGAGAGAGTCATCTCACCTAGATGTGAGAGCATGTGATGAGTAAAATTATCTTTTGAGTCATCAGAGTCAAAACATACATAAGAAAAGGAATTTGAGGAGAGGAGATAGCTAACTTTTAAAAAGAAAGAGGACAAAAAAAAAAGAGTTTTGGTGCTACAAGAGGAAAAAATACAATTTGTGTTGAAAACCAACCTCTAGTGTTGATATTTATGACAAGAACTAGATATGCATGTTTGTGAGTGGTTCTCACTTAGAAATCACTCAAGTGTTTGTGTAATAGTTGTTGTAAGTGCTCTACTAGTGGCTAGATTTCCTAAATCCCATAACTAAGGGATTCCTTACCAATCTATGTTAGAGCCCTAGAGGAGATAAAGATTGTTTAAGGGACTATGATACATAAAAATAAATATCATACTTAGATTGTGAAATATGACGGGAAAGAGAGTTGGCTAGTAGGAATTATTGTAGGGGTCACATCACTCTTAATTTACTAGGTATTGGTCCATTAGTGTTGACTATAGGCATCCATAGGAGCATGCTCATCTTTGTGAAATCATAGCCCTAGATTAGGGGTGGCCTATTATAGAGAGAATTAGTCTAAAAATAACTATGGCGGGATGGAATATTTGACATTTGTAGCTAGTTGTGTAAAATATTTATAAGGATAAATATTTCACTCACTCTGTTACTTAATATGCAAATGTTAATATATGCTTGAATGTTATGTTCAATTTATGTGTTGTATGTTCAAATGTTGTTGTGCACAATTAATTCATCTACATTCTTGAATTTTAAAATCATGGACAATCACATGAGCCTATATGTGAGACAACATACATTCATTTCTTTCAAAATGGTATTAAAGTTGGATTTATGGTAACATGCCTTAGACTAAGGGTCTAGGTATGTCACTCATCGTCTTATTGGTATGTTGTCAAAACCTAGAAAATTTTCAAGTAGAAGAATAAGTGTGATGAGGTTTAATGGTATTTATCTCAAACATCCACAAATAAATGCAAAAAAAAATACCGAGAGAATAGAGAAAGTCAATCATAAATGAATCACAAAGGAGAATTATTGGTTCTTATTCATTTGGAAATGGATTTTTTTATAGCTTTATGAAGAGATAATCAATTGAAGAGTCATACCTTAAATTTGGCATGCATGCAAATTAAAGGCTAGAAGAAACAACATATGCAACTAACTAACAAACTAGCATTTAAGATCTAGAAAGGGATCCTTCATGGGAGGTGAACTACTAGTGATGATGCTCCTTGACGATCATGGCCTTATGTGTCACATTAGGTCCTCCAAGCTTAGATGGATATTTTCCCCACTTTCTTTTCAATTTAGGGATCAAGCTATGTATGTGAAATTGCTACTAGATAGCTTATTCTTGTGAGTGCTACTAAAAATGATATGATGAGCAAGGTTACAATGATGTGTAGGAGCATATGAATCAAACCTTACTTAATGTGCAAATACAAAAAACTATGCTACGAAAAAAAAATGAAAAATGTGTTGTTGTTGTAAGCTACCAAACACTACTAACATAGAGTGTGCCCCTCTAAAAATTCTACTATATAAAGTGAAACAAAAATCTTATCCAAAATGTAAAAACTCATTCTGTAAGTATCTCACTCTTACATCTCAAATAGTTAAGCTCTTAGAAGCTCTTGACCTCCACCAGCTCCAGCAGCCGCTTTATCCATCGTTGCCACCCTGCAACGGTCATTAACTCAGCAAACAATTATCTCCATTGATTTAAAATCTTCTCACACTCACTTCACATTGACTTATCTTCTTATATTGTCACTTTCTTTAACATTCTTGAACTTCACAGATGCTCTGTTCTGTGGTAACAACTTTTTGGCTATTTTAATTTTTAGTGCAATCGCTTACATTTTACTTGTTGAATACATGTGATCTCTTAGTTTCCATTTGTTAAAAAAATGTTTCGATGCTTAAAAAAGTTCATTGGTTTCAGGTAATGTATTGTGGATAGAAATTTCTTTTTCAAATTAAATCTTGGATGCAATTGTTATTTATCATGCTATTACATGGAAACACATCATAGCTATAATATCTCAAAATTAATTTGCGGTAGAAATTTCTTGATCATATTAAATTTTGGATGCAATTTTTATATAGAAACACAATATAGCTATAATATTTCAGAATTAATTCAAGTTAGTATTTGCAAACGAAGTTAAAGTTATCTATATTTTTGATAGAACACTGGTTGTTTAAGCTTTTTAGATTTTGGTTGTTTAGATTTTTCTTTGTTTCTTTCACCTTTATTCAATGGATTTCAAAACAAAATCTAACGAACTTGGTATGCGTGATTGGAATATGAAATTGAAGTTTAAGTGTTTCTCTATGCTATAAAAAAATTCATGGGTTTCACGTAAAGCATGTTGGTTAGAAATTTTTTTATTATATTAAAGTTTGGATCCATTTTTTATTTACCATGTTACCAAATGGAAACACATTATAGTTATACTATTTCAGAATTGAGCAACTGATCTAATGGTTGAACTAACAACTGCATATACCTAGGAGCATATCACATTAGTGCCTCAAGGAGGAAACAACTTCGAAGCATTTTATTTTGGCATTTATGTTGATTTTATTCCTATGCACTAGCACAAATTTGAGTGTAATTAGTTTTTAGCAATAAAAATGGATTTTTATCTCGAGAGTTACCTTTATGTTAATATTAATTGCACTTTATAAAGCCAACTGCATATACCTCGGAGCATATCGCATTAGTGCCTCAAGGAGGAAACAACTTCGAAGCATTTTATTTTGGCATTTATGTTGATTTTATTCCTATGCACTAGCACAAATTTGAGTGTAATTAGTTTTTAGCAATAAAAATGGATTTTTATCTCGAGAGTTACCTTTATGTTAATATTAATTGCACTTTATAAAGCCAACTGCATATACCTCGGAGCATATCGCATTAGTGCCTCAAGGAGGAAACAACTTCGAAGCATTTTATTTTGGCATTTATGTTGATTTTATTCCTATGCACTAGCACAAATTTGGGTGTAATTAGTTTTTAGCAATAAAAATGGATTTTTATCTCGAGAGTTATCTTTATATTAATATTAATTGCACTTTATAAAGCCTTTTTCTTCCTTTTTGACACCCCTATGTTTTTTTTCTCTTTTCGAGATCTAAATTACTGTCTTTTTTTTAAGAAAAAAATCTTTTTATTCGATATTTCTAAGAGAATATACATTGTTCAATCTTGTACAAACTTAATCCTCTCTTGTTCTCTTCATTGTCTACCTGAGTCAAAAGACAATCAACAATTTTAAGTCTTCTTGTAGTGTCTTATAGACAACTATTCCATCAAAAAACATTAATAAGACATCTTACTTATCATGTGAATTTAAAACTCACAATTCTTACAATGCATTTGAAAAACCTCTACAAAAAACCGCCATCTAGTATCGAAAGACCAGTTAAATACACATTTCTTTTTGTAGCTAAAACGAGGGTGCCTCCTCTGAATTCAAGTTAATTTAAGAAACCCTCCTGCAAGAGAGAAGCTTCTTTAGACAACTTATCTGCATGTGTCTTGAATTCACAGTATACATGTGAAAATGAAGTAATTTCAAAAGAGGCTTATATCTCTTGGAAAATCATCATAATTGGGAGCACACTGAAATCACGAATGTTCCATCTCCATAGACGTGAATTTTTTTCAGTCCTCTTTCCTCTGCAATTTTCAACAAATCCAAGGGGTACATAATTCAAGTCGATTGTTTGAACCTTGATAAGGAGCATACTTCAACTTAAGGTAGTTCATAGAGTCAAAACAACCCATGCTCCACATATACTATGGTTTCCTTGACTTGTTCTATCAAAGAAGCCTCAAGGCCTTTCATGGTCAATACATGGCATTAATAAGATTCTAGGAGAAATCTATTTGAGAAGTACTTCATTATCAACTCAAGCCATTCTAACCTTGTGTGCTAACTATGCAGATGTGATAACCAAATCCTAGAGATCATTTGATTTTGGGTCCCCCAAATCCCATAAGAAAACAAGGAGGCCAAAGCCTTATATGCTGCTATTGCCTTATCATATAACCATTCAAAAAGCCCATCAACCAAAGTCATCTTTTCCCATTTAGATTTTCCCATTGTTACTTGAGTAACCTCATTCCAAACTGCTCTAGAAATAGGATAAGTCACATATAATTGATCCATAGTTTTCTCACTACTCTTGTAAAATATACATCTTGTTGTCCCTACTTAGTTCCTCTTCTCTTCATTATCCAAGGTGAACAATTTATTGGCTAGGGCTAACCACAAGAGAATGATGTAGATTAAATCTACTGAAGAAATCTTGGAGGAGAAGAGTTTAAAAGAAAGAGCCAAAAGAATAAAAATCCTATTCAACCCAACAACACTAGAATAGGTGTAGGAATTATATAAGGGAAATATTTTCCATAAAATATATGAAATACCTAATCTATTGGAAGGAAGAGGAAAAAATAATGAAAAGAGAAATGCATCAAAAATAATTTCGATGCTAAAAAATATCAAAGAGGACATTGACATGTATGACCCAAGGTCCACTAGAGAAAGTGGGAGAGGTGGGGGAAAGAGGAGGTATTCTCTCAACCATGAGTGGTTGGATGAGAATTATTTGATCCAATCTTATTCTCATTTAAATATGAAAGGATTCTACTTGCGTTTGGGGATCATTGAGTTTATTTCAGGATTCTTTGGGTTGATCGCATTGGTTCTTGTTAAATTTGTAGCACTCTTGAACATTAAAGTTAGGAGACATCAATGTTTAAGTCACATTATATGGTGAATATGTGACCAATGCAATACAATATCAATATTGATTTTATAGGTTCATTGGTTAAACTACCTAACAAGTAGGGGTGCTATAAATAAGTTAGATATGATGAACGGTGTGTGTGTTGTAGATGTAAGGATGAAACTTTATCATAAAATATTTTTTATCCTTTGTCCATCATTTTCTTACATTTATGTGTGTGCCTTGACCATATGGCCCCAATTTTGGTTGAAGATTATTCCCTTGAGATTTTTTTTTTTTGGGATCACTATTTCTTCTAATGATCATGAGATTTTCTCTAACCTCCAAAAAATCCCTCTCATTTCTAGTACTACTTGTGTCTCTAAACTTCCATCATGGATTAGTGTACTATTATTTTGTTGTCATTAATGATTTTCCTCAACAAATAGATGCATTTTTGTAATAAATATCCAACTTACAAATGTTTTTGCATGTTTAGATAGATACATGTGGATTTGGCTAAACTGATAAAGAAACTTGGTACGGCAATGAAAGAGATTTACACTGATGATTAACTTCATCATTGTAGAAGAACTTGCTATAATAAAATATTGAAAAACTAAAAGTTGGCTTTCTTATCTTTTTGATGGTGAATACTATATAGGATATACAAATATAGTTCATCGTCCAATTGTTTTCTTGGCATTGTTTCCATTTTTGTTATATATGAAGTGTCTTTCCCTATTTATTGGTTGATGCAAAACCAAACTTTTATGCATTTTTTTCCTTTAGCAATGGCCTCAATTCATTACTACATCTCTGTTTAGGTAATCCATCTCAAGAATTGTAAAATCTCTTTAGCGACAACATTTTAAACCAAGGGTTGAATTACTTGTGTTTGGTGTTGAAAAATGAATATGCAATATGTATGTCCATGTAAGAGATATGAAATGCATATATTTTCACATAGCTTGGTTTGTTTGAAAATTTACCATATCATTAATGTTTTAGGAATTCTATGGAGAAATTTGTCCTTGCACTGTCAAGGTTCCATGTGCAATTTTGAAGCTACAGTTGATTAGTGAAATCTTTAGAAATTTTGATGTATCTCGTAAATTTTTAATTCAGTTGGAAAAATAACATTTAAGTTATAGCCTATAAGCACCACTTGAACTAAAAAATAATATCAAAATCAAGTTCAAATGGGCATCTCATACACATAATGCAGTGGGATTTTTATCAACTACTGAATGGCCACACATTTGTGATTTATTAATGGCCCGTGATAATGTCCATGTAGAAATAGAGGAATTTTTTAATTAATTAAACAAAGTGTTTATTAACTTCAAACATGCTTATTTGACTGAAATATTCCCTTACCAATAAAATATTCTAGGGCCTGAGGAGTTCTTATTTTAGAATGAGCTACCTCAATTATCTACTAGTAGTTTGGGACTTTAGAAAGGTATGTGGTTTAAGATTTATTTGAGACGATTTAAGAGGATCCATGAAGGAAGCAAGAAAATTTTGGATTTAAAACTATTGCCAACTTTTTTTTTTGATGCTTGTTTTCTTGAAGTAGATCCTCAAGAGTGTGATTTGTTGTTTATTTTAAAGAGACTGTAATTAAAATCTCACATTTGAGAACTTAATGGAAAATATTGAAGTATTTCCAAATAAAATATTAGACATTTTTTATCAATGGACCTTTGTGCCTAGAAGATATTGTCTTTAGTTGTGAGAGTTCACATTCCACATAACCATTTCAAGAAGATGACCAATATATTTGATGTTTTCATTTCGGTTATTGTTTCTTAGAAGTTTAAGCTTGAATGTTTGCAGGATTCCATTGTTAAGGAAGTGGATTTGAAATTCGATGTAATCTTAGACAATGATTTATGTAAGATGCCATTATTCACATCTTTTGAGAGGAAACGAAAAGAAGAATAAGAAAATAATCTGAGAGGTGATGAAAATAGGTTCAGAAAAGTTTGGCAATCATGAACTGAAACAATTTTTGTGGGACTTGTAGTTCAATACTACTACAATCTACCAAGAAATTCTTCTGCAACATTTGTAAATTATGTGTTGACTTCATGTGTTATGAATATTGGTTCTAAAGTTTTCATGTTTTTTTTTTTGGTATTGAGGATGGAGTCGCTATGCTAGAAATAGGTGCAACTCTTCCATCTAGTGGGGAGGATATATCAAGGTGTCTCCCTAATCGAAATTCTCTGATGATGACCCTCAAGTAAATATGGTGTTATTTCTTATGTTGTTAGTGAAATAATTAATGATCCACATTGTCACGTGCCAAAAAAATTTAATGCATTGTATTTGATAAAACAAGTACCCTCACAAAAGGAAAATCATTTGTTGCTAGTGCTAAAGTTCTATCATATATGCAACTGGGAGAATTTCTCGAAATAGTTGCTCCTTGGTGTAATATTTAACAATAGAAAATTAACTTTACCCATGAAATTATGACCTTGTTGCAATATTCTAACTTCGTCTTCCCATTCTAAAACTAGAGGTATTACTAAATTCCCACCAATTATAGCCATGAATCCACTATCGTTGTCAATAGAATTGAAGTGCTAAAAACATGATATTTTTCAAGAATTCAATACCAGATTTAATCATGACCATTTACGTAACTAATCCAACAATCCTCAGACTTCCTGAAGCATTGAGTTAGGGTTCACTCTATAATTTTAGTGGTTTTCAAATAGAGGTTGTGTATAAAATGGTTCACAAGCTAGAAAAAATAGTGCCACTCTTCCACATGCAATAGAGGTTCAGATCTAAAATGATTTATTTTTTTCACTATGGTTCAAACAAGATTTCATTAGATTTCTATGGTGATCTCCACTTTAAACACATTCAAAAAAATTGATTCAAACGAGTTAAGTAGTGAGCATCCATTGGCAAGGGTAGTGGAAGACTACATATATCTCTTTCATTTCTTTTGCGAGCCACCTACAACTATGTATATGAAGGGGCTTGGGACTAAGAATACTACTTCATTAACTTCCAAAAAATTTGAAGCTCTTGTTGGAAAAGATGTAAGACGTTTAATAGATGGGATATATATTTTGGTTGGTAACTGGAAGCTGATGTCTAAGTGTGGAGTGTCTACACCTTCATTTGCAGATGATTATTTAAAGGATATGGAATAACATGCCAAAATATGAATTTTGGTGGCCTTGATTAAAGACTAGTGGCAATGTTGGCCATTTCTGATCCATTTAAATGGGAGGTAGTTTTTATCATAGAAGGTCTAAAGAAAATGGGCATACACCCAATCATAGCTACAAGAGATAACTAGAAAAAAACTCGAGTCGTTTTGCAAGAGTTGGGTACTTAAGATTTCAAGGCTAAGGTCATTCCCACTGGAAAAGATGAAACAATTAGCTCTCTTTAGAAAGATAGAGTTTATGATATGTAATGGGAAGCCATATATAAATCCTGGGAACTCAATTGGGTGAAAAAGAAGCACTTCTCATTCTCATTTTCTTGGATGAAAACATTCCAAAAATTAAAAGTAATCCACCATTCAAATGGAACACAATAGCCCACATCAATATCATCTGCCGGATATGTAAAGCTGACAATTTTGTAGGACTTTCAAGTGCTCTCAAGAAAATGAAATCAAGATGCTTCTACTTGAATCTCACATTCACAATACTTATAAAATATATGGGTGAAAGGAGATATTCAAAAACACATCATTGGTTCTGCACCAGATAAAATCCTTTAACTGGAAATCGAGGTCATCAAAGTAGACATATTAAAGTGGTTCGAGCTCTAGATCGACGAAATGCTTATTCCCTACCACTGCAATACACCTTTCCTTATTAGATCTAGGTGCCCTACAAGATTCATTTTTGCTCACCATAGGAGAGCCAAAACTAACCGTTGGTTCTAATTTTTCTATCATTGGGACTTCTAAGTTAACCAAAAAATCCTTGCAACCCAATTGGTTGCTTGCACATGATGATCATAGACCTACAATAGAATCTTGATATCATTCTTCCCTTTCCCAAGGGAAAATTAGACTTCCAGTTCCAAATAGTGCATCAACCCAAGATTCTCCTTATCCATTTCAGCAGTCAACTGCCTCTTTCACTGGGGAGTCAAACACATAAGGAAGCGGATTCGTGAGTTCATCCATCACAACCTTGATATGGAGGTTGGAATTAGTTTTACCAAGCCTTGATAGGTATGCATCAAATGTGTGAGTTAGAAGGTCTCATCAATTCAAAAATGAAGACTTTTTCAAGCAGATATCCATGGACATACAATCCATAATTCCAAATATCAACAAGGCTCATAGAAATGAATCAACACCATTATTTAGAACATAAAATGGTCTTTAATGCTTTAGTATTGCTTATTCTACATGTTCCCTCTGAGACTAATGCCCCTCTATGATCTTAAATCCTCTCATGCTTCCCAAGTAATCCATGTACTTTTAAAGAGCACTTATTTTGTTGCAACTCAAGACATTGATCTTAACATTGAATTTCTTTTCTCTGTATATATCTCCATTAACAGATTTATGCTGAAGTTTGTCCTACATTTTTGGAAAGGAGTTAATCCAAAGATTACATTATGAGATTCTTTGGCATTGTTTCATGTACCTCCTATAGGCATATAGATATAGTTGAATAGCCACTGTTCCTCCTATATTCACCCTCAAGGGAAAAGTGACCAATGTTCTATAAATATATGTGAGGGATTTGCACTCGCACATTCTTGCATTTTCATGGAGAAATTTCCATCATCAAATCTTCAGTTTTGTGGCATAACAATCATGCAATATATATGCCAAATGGATTTCTTCCAAATATTGTTCATAACTTTTGACCACACTTGTAAAGAAGTTTAAAAGTTTTGGTGAATCTAAAATTAAAATGATACTTTAGAAATGGGTTTTCTTTCTATTTTCCATGGATCTTGTCATTCTTGTCCATTATATCTATAGATTCTGAAGCAACAATTCTTAATCCATTTACTTATAAGGATGATACATATTAGATAGATCTTTGAATGCTTGGGAGTCTTTGTAAACTCCACAATATTCACCTTGGGAACTTATCTCTTAGACAATATGTTTATTGCTTGACAACCAAGAATATTCCTATAAGCTAATAATTATCGCATCATAAGGCAATGAAAAATTAAAAAATTTACTTCTAAAGAAGAATCATATCCTATTGAAATTTATGAAGTTTCTTTATCCTTAGGTTCATTAACTTTTTCATAATTGATGCAATGGTAGCACAATACAAAGCATCAATGAAAGCTTCCATACCCAAAATTTTCTTTGGGAAGAAGTTAGAAAGCATATATTCCAGCCTCCCATGAATCCCAACACAATATATGAGCACTGTTTTTGAATACATGAAGGGATTTTCTCCACATTCCTTGGTAAACCTGTTGATATATGACCTTCTCTCAAACATAGAAGACCAACACTGGGTCCCTTCAACTACCATACAATATTCATAAAAAAATTGGGTTAAGTTTGACAACTTAGGATTATTAAGGTCACGTTGTGGCTAGAACCATTCAACTCCATTTTTCATTATGAACAAATATGTATGTGTTGAGCCATGATTGCATGTACACAAGAAGCATAGATTTTTCATTTTTTTCGCTAGAATGCCTCGACTAAGTTTGATATAACACCAATACAAGACTATTATGTGAAGTGAATTCCTTTGGTATTTTTCACAAATTACAAAGTATATGAACTTTAGATAATAAATCATTGGTGTTTAGATAGTAAAGAAAGGTATTTTTTCACAGATTACAAAGTATATGAACTTAAGATTGGAAATCATTAGTGTTCAGATAGAATTTAGAGAAATATTATAGATATATATTTAAATATTAAGAGCTCTTTTATTCCAAAATATCTACATAGGTTCATGGGAGGGTATATCGATGAGGAATCCCCTCCAAGATTTCTTATGGACCATTCTTAACTCCTTTCACACTATTGTATCCTCCCAGTATGAAGGAGGATCTATGCAGATGTGGATTTTCCTTTTGTGGTTGGGCCAAGATCTTTGATAGATCACAAATTGAACAATTTTGTTTTGGTTGTGGCACAAGAATTGATATAGCTTTTCTAAATAGTAAGGTTCCCACACTGCATGAAATTCATTGGATTTTATTCTTTAGGGGAATAAAAAAGATACATCAAGCACTTCCATCCCAAATCCACATAGTTGTGAAGTATTCAATCACTTCCATAGAGAGAAATGAACTGATCATTATATCCACTACCATGAAACATGACAACTTGCTTGCAAAGTGCTCCAATGTATCTAGAATGATTTTTCAATGAAATTTTATTTCTTAGAAATAAATAACCATCCCCATATTTCTAGGACTTAAAATGTTAGAAATAAATCATGTTTAAATAGTAGGGTAAACAACAACTTGTATTCATTCAATTTGAAAACTTTGGATGCTCTATCCAACAAACTTTAAATCACGCCCTTACAAATTGGAATATCAAAACCCCAAGAAATGTTTTTGGCATATCTACAAATATCTTGATGTATTGTGTAGTTTTCTCTATTTTAATTGATACAATCAAGATGCTACTAAAATTTGAGGATGGACAATACTTATTAAAAACAATTATCAAGAAATTATTATTGCTATTTAAATAGATAGATTCAACATTCTTTTTTGAAAATATGACTAGTCAATCATATTCCTTGGCATTCGTAAACTTGTGCGAGGATTGGTTTTAGCAAGTTAATTAAAGTGGAAATTGTTCAACATAGAGTCTGCAGTAATACATGAAAGAACTCAATAACAATCCTCAAAAAGTTATTAATTAATTAATTGTCTAATTCATTGTATTCCAGTAACACATACATTTTAGGAACCAACTAGGAGACTTGTTCGAAGCTTTCTTATTGACTCTTCCTAATTCCTTTCTCACTCACCTACTCCCATCATATGATGGAGCATATACTCTTTGAAGTGTGCCTTCACCCCTTATGGTTGGGCAAAAATCTCTATTATATCTTCAACCTTCCTCTTAAATAGCTACAATTTTCTTAATAAGCTCAACTATTCCATGAATATGAATCAAGTAGAAACCCCCCCTTGTATTTTCCCTTAGGAAAATCCAACTTGAAAAAATATTTCTCCTAAAATAAAAACATGTTCAATTTCCTATCATTTGGGTGGTTGTAGCTACAAATGAAGTATTCCAAAGTTACCAAAATATGTGGTTTAACATAGTTTTCCAACTGACCGAGGAAGAATTTACCCTTTTCACCCATACTGGCATAGATAATATAGCTATCTAACCAAGCTTTGGTTCAAGATTAGATGGGAACAAATGGCAATAAATATGAATAAGAAAAGGCAAGATGGAATTTTGTACTAATAAGCAATCAAGGAAACACAAACCCTATTAAGAATGTGTGTAGGGCATATCATTTTTACTCTTTGTAGAATATGAAAACACTATGACATATGCTACAAGTGAAAATTCATTGAGATTTAGGGCTGAAGAAATAACCTAAGCATTGGTATCATAAGACTAAGAGTAGAGCTACACGTCTTTGCCTTGAGGTTACAACCAAGGGATGAATCCAACATTATTAATGGATAATTATATCATTATTGAATAGTAACGCTAGAAAATATATGCGGTTTTCAAAGACTCTAAATGCTCAAACCATACATGGAAACCCTTTATCTCTTCTTCCACAATGATATGGAAAATATTCTAGGGTTCTAAGCCCTTTCTAAATCTAGGACTTTCATTGGACTTAATCCTACCATTTTCATTCCTGTTCCTTTTTGGCAAATGAAATATTTTCCTTATGAATGTTTTTGGAATATAACAATTTACAATTTAACTTTCTCAAGTGAATTTTATCCATCTTAAACTCATTTATTTTGATCTTTGGCATGTGATAACTGAGACTCACTCATTTATATTTTCTCAAGTTTATTTATTTGTAGATAAACAAATTATGTTGCTTAAATTTATTGGATTATGTCCCCTTTCTTTCCCTTTGTCCTTGTCCCCTACCTCTTAGTTTCCCATTTCACAGCTTTTCCACCATTCACCTCAATCCATGTTGTCTTCTTCCTTCATTTTCTTCCCTTCTTGGCTAGTTGATTGCCATACCATCCCCATCCTTTCTTTCCATGGTTTGATCCATCCCACCCTTTCTTTGCATCCTCACAACTACACAATTACATGAACAATGAGAGGAGCATGACATTGATGAAGCTTCGAAATGTTATTCAAGTAGCCATGCCCCACTATAAGATATTCAATTACATTGATGGTAAGTAGTGTGGTGTTGCATCCCTACTCTGCTCTGTGTAGATGGATGACATTCCTTTTAATAGAGTTGAAGGAAACAAACTATTGTGAGCTCCCTAAACTTTAGCATTGCATATCCCTTTGACATAATATTTATTGCCTAACTACTACGAAAATCATCCTATAAGACAATATTCTCACATGAAGAATATACATTTTATATGGATGTCTTCAAACTAATTGTGTAGAAATTTATAGTTCATATTTAGCCATTTTGTCCATCTTAAACTCACTTTTCTCATATGTTTTCATCTTTAGCATGTGACTGAAAGTCAAGAAAGTATTCTTTATATCTATTCAATCTTATTATCTTTGCATATACATAGATAAATAAATTTCTCATTTTATCATCCCATTTACCTTCCAGGAATAGTTGAATTAGTTTATTCTACTAAAGCAATTCATGTGAACTAGTTTCCAAGAATGAATTTCTCTTGTTGTTTCTCCTTAGCAAATTGAGATTGAGTAAAAAATTGACTCAAGAATAAAACAAGTGAATATTTCTTTCACATGTCACCTCTTCTCAAACTCAATGTCTCTTCTTTATATGAGTTTCTTCTCTTGAGGCTAATTCCTTTACTTCCAATTACAATCAATCTACGACCTAAGACAACCAAGTCTAACAATATTATAGACACAACATGTGAAGAACATAAAACAATATCTGACCTAATTGAGTTAAAGATATTGCACATTGTAGCTAAGTTTAAGAGTAGTGGTAAGTTGTATGTAAAGACACCCTCACTAACACCAATCGATGAAGAGATTTTAAATTTAAATAATAGGTGTAAGATTTATTGAATAAATCAAATAACTTTTAGAGTAGTCATTTATGTAACAATACATAGATAAGGCTCTAGAATCTTGCGGGCTAGTAAACAACATATAATTTACTCAATGAAAATTTCAAGAGAGAAATATGAATCTTAAATTTACCTTGGACTTTGTACGCATCCAACCTGGAACAAATGTATAAAGTCAAGTTGCAATTGAGAGCCTTGATAGATCATGCTCTGTCCTTGTACAATTAATCCAATGGAGAAACGTTTCTTTGGTCTCCCCACGATGCAAAAGTTGGATCCTATCATGAAAGAGATGCTAATTCTCTTGAATATTTGGTAGGTTTCAATGAGACTATAACAAACAAGGTTCGTATACTCACAAATATTCATAATATCTGGAATATGGTAATATCCATAATATGACAAGTAATATTTACATACAAGTAATATTTATATATAATAATGTTAAATGTACAAGTCATATAATTGGTTAAAAATGAGTGTTGAAATTCGGTTACAAGTTGAATTTCCGATCTCAATAATTACTTGTGAGAGGATTATTAATCTCTTAGCATTCTTTATTATTAGTCAATCACTTATAATTTAACAACTCTAATTGTAAGAGATTACTAATTCCTATGGTTTGTAGAAAATATGGATGAGTATTAGGATCCAAACATATTGGGTTGTCTTGGTTTTTGAAATGGATATTTCTTAGGATGCAAATAAATATGAAAGAAGAAATTCAAGTGGGTACATTTGGTTAGATACATTGGAAGGGTGTGTAAATGACATAGTTTTAGAAACAATTCCAAAATTCAATTTGTTTGCCATATTTTATATTTTTGTGGGTATGTGGAGATAACAATGGAAAAGGATACTATGGGGTACAACTAGTTAAGAATGGACCAATAGTGGAAATGATAATAACCCGTATTATATATTTCTTTTAACATCAAATTTATGTCACAGTAAAAATATGAATATCCCATTAAGTATGACCTAATGATGATTCAAAGAATCTCACCTTTAGCCTAAGTACATGGTAGAGTAATTTATGAGGTGTAAAGTTTTATTAGAGGCATTGTTTGTTTGTTTTGGTTAGAAAAGGGTTTTCTCTTGGTTTTAATATTTTCAATTTAACATTTGTAGCATTTTGAGAAATTAGAAAGAATAATGTGTGACATTTATTTTGCAGAAATTGATGTTGAATGAAAGGATATAGAGTTTAATCAAGCTACAATCTACTTTGGTAAAGGCAGAGGAACGTCTTAAAAACATTTCTAATAATACACCCTATACAAAGTTTTAAAACAAGTAATACATGGTTTTTTATTTTGCATATATGTTCTTTTCCCTACCTCATTAAGGTTGATTTTTCTGTTGTCCTACTTGATTGATACCTTCTCATGACAAGAAGACTTTACATATGAATCAATATGTTCCTAAAACAAATCATATTTAAATTTTATACACATAAAAGATAAAAAAAAAAATCAATGTCTTCATTTTATTGTTACCTGACTTTGATGTGGGTAGGTTATAGGAAATGAGATTGAAAAAGGGATGGGGAGACAATGTAGATCATGTCTTGGATATGATTCATTTGTTGTTGGAGATCCTTCAAGCACCTGTGTGATCAACTTTTGAAATGTTTCTAGTAGGGATTCCTATGATTTTTAATGTTGTGATTATTTCACCTCATGGTTATTTTGGGAAAAACATGTTTTAGGCATGTTAGACAAAACATAGGTGGGCAGGTAAACAAATATTTTATAATTGTAATGTCTATTCCATGATATTCCATCTTTATTGTTTGATTGTATTTTGAATGTTTCCTTTGATTTTGTTTGGTTTTTTAACCATGAAATTGAAAATACTTGGTATCATGTCCATTTGAACATCCAAAGCTTGAATATGAGATTAGTATTACATGATATTAATTGAAATCCTTTTAGCTATTTTGTGTTAATAAAATTTCATGACTATTAGAAAAGTTTACTTTCATGTTGTTATTTGAGAACATGTTGTCTATATAATTGACCAACTTCATGTGTTAGAGAATGAAATGTGTCATCAATACAACAACAAGGATTAGACATCACACCTCAGATTATTTGTTTTCTCAAGTTATCTATAGTATGAGCTTTTTAGCATGCAACTTAGTTGGCTTGATTGTGTGCAAGATTTCTCTAAAGGTTGAATACTAATTTAATAAGATGTTATTTTCTATGGTTACGTTTTAAGTTATTTATTTATACATGTCATTTAACCACATAGTATCCACTATCAGCCCAACTAAAGGAAAATTGTTCCATTTTCTAGCATTTATGGAGAAAAATGGCATTGGAATTGTTCATGTTGAGGTTTATGTCATATAAATATTTTATATTCTACTTTAATTTATATTCAAATATTCATCGTATTTCATGTATTATGCTCTACATTTTACCTTCTTTCATTTTCAAGAGACGAACTCAATTTTGATTGCAAAAAGCAAGAATTGAAGAAAGAGGATAACAATAACATTGGAGCAACAAATGATAAAGAGAAAGAAGATAACAAGTCTAATGATACCCTTAGAGCCAATATATCGCATAAGACACACAAATAGAGATTGATGGTCAAGTCTTCAAATTTGGTTAATTCACTTGCATTGTCTTGGAAACACAATGATAATGTTTTGAAGTGATGAAACAATAGTCCAGCCAATATTAAGTTGGAAACTCATATTATAATACTTGACATTTTATATAATATAATTTATGGTTGAAATTATTTACAGTTGCACGTGATATTATTTAGTATTGTAATTAACATATATAACTTTACGTTCTCATACTAGATGAATATGCACATTGTATGACATTTGTTTTTATTTAGTTGCAAAATCATACTAATTAATTTGTGTTGATTAATAATAAACACATAAAATCAATCTAAAACTACTAATTAGTAGTTCATATTGATTAATAATAAACATAAATAAAATGAATACACGACTAAATTGGTCATTTATAATGATTATTAATGAAATTAAATGAGATGAATATAAACTACTACATTAGTCATTTATATAATGAATATGAAACTACTAAAAAAATATAAATGACTAGTGCAAATGATAAATTTGTGATTGCAAATGACAACTAAATTTTGCATTAATACGACTATTAGTAGCTAATTTATAGTATCTTATAACATGACCAAAATAT
>APFE031591100.1:32168-52870 GCA_000404065.3 Pinus taeda
ATAAAACAATCGTTTAATTAATTATTCCTAGAAGAAAAAAATAAATAGTGATTTATTTAATTATTCTTCATGGGTTTAACTATAAATTACTTAATAAAGGTGGTTTATTAGGTAATTTCTCACATTGAAAGAAATTTTACTATGGTGAAATGGATTTACTGGTGTACTTCGATCCATCTAGTAAAGTAGGATAGATGATCAATTTTTTGGTGATAACATAATTTATGATAAGGAAAAAAATGCATAATATCTTCTAAAATATAGGAGCATGACAAATATAGTTCAAGATATTCGTGTAGAAGAAGCTACCTAGTATACGATCTCATATATGATGAAAGAATATTGATCATGATAAGAATCTTAGAAAACTTACATCATCAAAAAGAAAGGAAACATTTGTAAGGTAAGGATCTTTAAGATCCTATGATGAAATCTTCAAAATAAGGTTCATGAACCAAGGTAGATGTCTCATTGGGAATCCCATTCATGGGATTCAACAAAAGGGATGATATGTAGGCAGGCTAAGATGAAACAATAAGGGCCACACCAAAGGATGATCAAGGAGGATCAAGATGAGGTACGTATGCATTAAAGTTTGAGTCATGTTTTCAGTTGTATATTATTAAGTCCTGGGTATAGTTCTATAATCAAGAATGAAAGAATCTCTTCCACCAAGAACATGCTCGAAGGCATGCATTACAATGTGATGAAAGTCAACAAAAGAATATGCTCACACAAGGAGCATAAGAATTGCTGACTAAGCAAGCAATGAAGGAATGCTCTCACAAGAAGAATTAAATAGTTGATCTATCTAAAGAGAAAATGAAGAAAGAGATCAAGCATGTGAAGAACACCATGATCACTGAGAATCACTATTTGACAAAAGGCCTTGAAGATATATCTTGAAAGAATGAAGGTCAACTCTAATAAAGAAAGAAAGAACCCTTGACGCTTATGAAGACCTTGGAGATATAAAAGGTGCAGATAACTGATTCTACTATATGAAGTTGTCAAAGAATCCATCCAACAAAAGGAAAAGCAATGTTGAAGAAATATTAGGATGAATTCATGATGGGATACTAGGTCAAAGCATGTAACCTAGCAAGTACTATGAGGCATCCATGAGAAGAGTATTTTGAAGCATGGACAAGATAACAAAGGAGTGGCCAAGATGATAAAAAAAACCTAATAGCCACTTTCCAAAAAGCAATGACGTGAAAAACCAAGAAGTTCAAAGACTTCATGAAATCAAGAAAAGAAGTAGATAAAGTAGTTGAAGGACCCATGAAGAAGAATATGTTGATGAAGGAAAGAGTCCCAGTTAAGAGGGAGCTCTAATAGGTCCATGATCAAGAGGGAGTTTTGAATCGCCCCTGATTACAAAGGAGTGACAATTGTGTTTTCCATTTCATGGGTCATGCACTAGACCAAGACTAACAGCTCTAAGTCTAGATGAAGGCCATGAATGGAAATGTAGACACAAGATAGAAACAACATTTTTTCCTTCACTTAGGAAGAAATAATGGGAGGATTAGGTAATCATCTAGTATATGATACTCTTTGAGGATGTGTATGGCATCCAAGACAAGAGTAGGAAAGAGGATCGATATTCTTTAAAGGATGGGAACCAAAGATAAGAATAGTCCTAGAAGGTCATACTCGAGAACACATGGGTGGGTATGTGCCTTGAGAGATAATGATGAAGGTGTTTATAAATCATTGGTCTCACCAAAATTGTAGCCCATGGTATTGTAAAGAGATGGAGTTGTTAGTCAAGGCCTTGCACTATGGCAATGCTGATGAACATGATGCTATAAAATATGTATTGCTAATTTGGTTTCTCTTATGTGAATTCTTCAAGTTTGAAAATTGTCAAACACCTTGTAATGTTGTATGAATACCTCCCTAGTTAAGAGGGAGTGTTGGAGGAAATGTAACTAGCTTCGGTCTTCATATATGTGATTTTGATATTTTTACTTATTCAAGAAAAGATAATTTATTTTGATATTATTTATCAATGAGTTTCTTGCTCATTGAAAAATAGGAAAAGCACATTTTGAAGTGCTTCTAGAGAGTCAAAGTCAAAATGTAATTATGACAAGACCCTTTGAGGGCATGATACATCATGTATGTCAATGTACAAAGTCCAAGTAACAACTCCAAACATAGTCAAATCCTCTCCCAGCACCAACGAAGTCTACAAGCATCAAACAATGAATAAAACTGAATTATAAAGCAAACTCTCAAGTTGAATTCAAGGAAAATCATGATGGCTAGAAAAGGAGGGACATCCCTCTATTTATAGAGGTTATCCACTCCTCAAAATATCGTCAATTCATCTCTAAAATATGCAAGGAAAAAGGAAGAAAAAGGTGGATGAAGATAAGACAAGGAAGAAGGCTACGAGGGAAGCAAGTTAAGGAGATAGAACAACGAAGATAAGAAATAGCTAGAGCCACATGTGCGAAGGAATAAGGGATAATTCTATGGCCATATCAACAATGAAGTTGCAGTAATATATTAGTTAGATTTTGGGCTAGTAACTAGGCCTACAAAGGCCTCCTACTCCAGCATTGAAGGTAACCTCACAAATGAAGGAAGGAAAGACAAAATTGAGGAAGATAGGATTGTTTCTAGGGCTATAAATAGTCACACGTGCGAGGTATAGGAAGGGTTTGACAACATCTTAAGGCAGCAACATGAATATCCTCATTCATATGTATACCTAGGCCTACACAGTCTCCAAAGAAAATTGAAAAATGCTCTATCTATAACGAAGTAAATAAGACCTAATATTCTAGGGTTTCCTAACCTAGAACACAAAGTTTTGGAAGACAAAGTGTCGGAAGAAGTGATAGAAGATGTGCCGGAAGTGATAATGTAGAAGAAGGAAGGATTTGACTTATGCTTGGTGGATATCCTAGTCAAAGGTTTAGGGTTTGGCAGTTGTTCAAATAAGAATATCCAATAAGAGAAATCTTACAAAGGGTTTTCCTCTCAAGAGTGGAGAGGGTTTGTCCTTGGAAGAGAGCTAAATTATGTGTTCTTGTTATTTTTTTTTTGATAGCAGTTTGATGAAGCACACACATATGCACTAATAATAAGAAGAATAAGCTAACAAGAAAAGTAAAAAGACTTCACAAATTGTTATCAAGTCTCAGAGAATCATCACAACACTACTTTGCCCTAGATTCTATAAGACTGTCCTCCCAGATTCTCTAATACCTCATTTATGAATGGCATAGGGAATGGAACATGGACACACGCGTCATTCAACTTCCTTAAGTCTACACATATCCAAATTTCAACTTGCGTTTTCTTTTCTTGAACCACCATGGGACTACCCCAGTCTAATTCCTTGATAGGTTTAATGATCCTGACTTCAAGAATTTTATCCAATTCCTTGCACATGTTTTCCTTATACTTAGGATTTAAGTGGTAGGGGCGTTGTTTCACTAGATTTGCATCTGGCTTCAAAGTGATCTTCATGACTCCCATATCCCATACTAGCCCTTTTAGATCAGATAATGTGGTGGAAAACAAGTTCTGATACTCTCGCAATAGCACGATGACCTTATCTACTTTATCTTCTTCCTAATAGTCATTGATGTTCGTGAACTTTGGTTGCGCTTCCGATCCAATATTCACTTGTTTGGTCTTTAAATTCTCTGATATATCAAGGATTTCTGCCTTAGGTCACTTGAATTTGCGTTGTCCTTCGGACTTAGGAATCTTGATGTTCCTAGGATCTTCTCCACCATCCTCTGCAGTTACATTGTAGCATTCAAGTGCATGGCACAGCTGTGTACCCCAATCTAGCTGTACCCATCCAACTAGTTCTTCAAGCATTTTGAATATAGTAGCTTTGATCATATGCACTACTTCATCTATACACTCAAACCCATCTTCAAAGCTAAAAGTTAATAGAAAAATTTCTTTCAAAACATCCTCTTCTATGGTCCCATGTTGCAGCTCTGTTTCCAAAGATTGTATCCAAAATGTGGCAGAATATATGAAGTCACTCTGTTTGTGGTTCTTCTCCCCGTGCTTTTTTCCAATTAGCTAAGTGCTTGCACGAATCGTCTTTCCCTTTGTATTTATCCATAATATGGGTATTAGCATACCCAAAGCTCAAATTCACCATTCGTCGATACTCCTTCCAATCTGCATAATTGTTTTTATGCATATCCACCAACGGGTAGGCATAGCTTGCAGCGCAATGTCTAGCACTTGGAACTGATGTTCCTCTTGTACATCCCTCTCAATTTTTTCTAGAAATAAAGTGGCATCCTCTAAATCATCATAATAAGGTAAATTGTGTACCTCGTTGGATATACATCATAATGATTTGGTAAGCCTATTACAACACAATGATGATACTTCATACAATCGATTCTGCCAGTGATTGAGCTCCTCGTTAGAATCAGAATTATAGGAGCTATCCTTCTCCCATTTAATTCACCCATCCGCCGTAGGGTTGATCCAATCTTCATCTCGCACAGTCATCTTATGTATTTGCTCAATATTGTCATCCTCCTCATAATTGCAGACTGGTTCAATATATCATGCACCTTCAGTTGGGTCTAATGGTACAAGGACCCTCAATTCATTATTTTTGAAGGTCATGTTGCGCTTCTTCATATTGATGACTACATTCATATCAAATTCCCAATCAATTCTGAGTAGTGTTGGATAAGGGTTACTAACATCCACTATTTCAATTACTTCAAAATCATCTATGGTGTGCACCCCTTCAATATCTACAATCACTCCATGAAAGTGCCCCATAGGGATAATCTTCTGCTAATTTTCTATTCTCAATTGGATCGATGACCTCCTTTGCCTGAAGCCTTGAAAGCAGCTTCTCTCCTATCTGATGGTCATCCTTTCCTCATTTCATAAGCAATCAGAATTCCGTGCAGCTGTGACATGGTAAAATTTTGTAGATTCTCCTTTTCTTCTATTGCAGAAACTTTAGATTCAAACCTAGGAGACAAAGATCTTAGAACTTTTTCAACCACAAAAACCTCTTTTATTTCTTCACCCAAGTTTTTCATACAATTGACAATCTCATCTACACGAAGGAAATAGTTAGCCACACTTTCATCATTATGCATTCTAAGATTTTCATACTGAATTCTGAGGGTTTGAAGTTTTTCTCGTTTTACATGATCATCTCCTTCATAGCTCAGTACAATCTTGTCCCATATTTCTTTTGCGGATTTATACTGCATAACCTTGACAAATTCGGATTGATATAAACATCCTAATAGAGTATTGACTTCCTTTGCATTTGTTTCATATTTCTTCTTCTCAACCGGATCTGTAGGAGTTGCTGATGGAAAAGTATACCCTGTATCTATGATATCCCAGACTTCTGTACCAAGAGATTGAAGATAGGCAGTTACTCTTACCTTCCAATATATGAAGTTTGTCCCATCAAAAATTGGTGGCCTGATCGATGTTTCTCTCTCGTAGTTGCTCATGATGATGGATCTTCCTTCAAGCGATCAAGCTTCTTCAGAAGGACCTGCTCTGATACCAATTGTTGGAAATAATACTGAGAGGCGGGGTGAATCAGTATTATCAAGTCAAATATTCCTTTTTCAAACCAAATGATAACGCTACTTCAGTTAATTAAACCCGCACTGTGTAGAAGGAAACCCGCGTATACTAATGCAAACTTATAATTTACTTTATCTTTCAGATGTTGATTGTTAATCTGTGTATCAAATAACCAATAACCAAAAACAATAAAACAGAGCAGAAGACAAACACTTTTTGGCTCTTTTAATTTTTAGTGCAATCACTTACATTTTACTTGTTGAATACATGTGATCTCTTAGTTTCCATTTGTTAAAAGAATGTTTCGCTGCTAAAAAAAAGTTCATTGGTTTCAGGTAATGTATTGTGGATAAAAATTTCTTTTTCAAATTAAATCTTGGATGCAATTGTTATTTATCATGCTATTACATGGAAACACATCATAGCTATAATATTTCAAAATTAATTTGCGGTAGAAATTTCTTGATGACATTAAATTTTGGATGCAATTTTTATATAGAAACACAATATAGCTATAATATTTCAGAATTAATTCAAGTTAGTATTTGCAAATGAAGTTAAAGTTATTTATATTTTTGATAGAACACTGGTTGTTTAAGCTTTTTAGATTTTGGTTGTTTAGATTTTTCTTTTTTTCTTTCACCTTTATTCAATGGATTTCAAAACAAAATCTAACAAACTTGGTATGCGTGATTGGAATATGAAATTGAAGTTTAAGTGTTTCTCTATGCTATAAAAAAATTCATGGGTTTCATGTAATGCATGTTGGTTAGAAGTTTCTTTATTATATTAAGTTTTGGATCCAATTTTTATTTACCATGTTACCAAATGGAAACACATTATAGTTATAATATTTCAGAATTGAGCAATTGATCTAATTGTTGAACTAATAACTGCATAATCTACAGGATCGACTAGCACTAGCAATATACCTAGGAGCATATCGCATTAGTGCCTCAAGGAGGAAACAACTTCGAAGCATTTTATTTTAGCATTTATGTTGATTTTATTCCTATGCACTAGCACAAATTTGGGTGTAATTAGTTTTTAGCAATAAAAATGGATTTTTATCTAGATAGTTGCGTGGTACCTTTATATTAATATTAATTGCGCTTTATAAAGCCTTTTTCTTCCTTTTTGACACCCCTATGTTTTTTTTCCTCTTTTGGAGATCCAAATTACTGTCTTTTTTTAAAGAAAAAAATCTTTATATTCGATATTTCTAAAAGAATATACATTGTATATACAATGATTCCATCAAAAAACATTAATCAGACATCGTACTTATCGTGTGAATTTAAAACTCACAATTATTACAATGCATTTGAAAAACCTCTACAAAAAACCGCCATCTAGTATCGAAAGACCAGTTAAATACACATTTCTTTTTGTAGCTAAAATGAGGGTGCCTCCTCTAAATTCAAGTTAATTTAAGAAACCCTCCTGCAAGAGAGAAGCTTCTTTAGACAACTTATCCACATGTGTTTTGAATTCACGGTATACATGTGAAAATGAAGTAATTTCAAAAGAGGCTTATATCTCTTGGAAAATCATCATAATTGGGAACACACTGAAATCACCAATGTTCCATCTCCATAGACGTGAATTTTTTTCAGTCCTCTTTCCTCTGCAATTTTCAACAAAATCCAAGGGGTACATAATTCAAGTCGATTGTTTGAACCTTGGTAAGGAGCATAATTCAACTTAAGGTAGTTCATAGAGTCAAAACAACCCATGCTCCACATATACTATGGTTTCCTTGACTTGTTCTGTCAAAGAAGCCTCAAGGCCTTTCATGGTCAATACATGGCATTAATAAGATTCTAGGAGAGATTTATTTGAGAAGTACTTCATTACCAACTCAAGCCATTCTAACCTTGCATGCTAACTATGCATATGTGATAACCAAATCCTAGAGATCATTTGATTTTGGGTCCCCCAAATCCCATAAGAAAACAAGGAGGCCAAAGCCTTATATGTTGCTATTGCCTTATCAAATAACCATTTAGAAAGCCCATCAACCAAAGTCATCTTTTCCCATTTATATTTTCCCATTGTTTCTTGAGTAACCTCATTCAAGACTGCTCTAGAAAAAGGATAAGTCACATATAACTGATCCATAGTTTTTTCACTACTCTTGTAAAATATACATCTTGCTGTCCCTACTTAGTTCCTCTTCTCTTCATTATCCAAGCTGAACAATTTATTGGCGAGGGCTAACCACAAGAGAATGATGTAGATTAAGTCTACTGAAGAAATCTTGGAGGAGAAGAGTTTAAAAGAAAGAGCCAAAAGAATAAAAATCTTATTCAACCCAACAACACTAGAATAGGTGCAGGAATTATATAAGGGCAATATTTTCCATAAAATATAGGAAATACCTAATCTATTGGAAGGAAGACGAAAACATAATGAAAAGAGAAATGCATCAAAAATAATTTCGATGCTAAAAAATATCAAAGAGGACATTGAGATGTATGACCCAAGGTCCACTAGAGAAAGTGGGAGAGGTGGGGGAAAGGGGAGGTATTCTCTTGACCATGAGTGGTTGGATGAGAATTATTTGATCCAATCTTATTCTCATTTAAATATGAAAGGATTCTACTTGTGTTTGGGGATCATTGAGTTTATTTCAGGATTCTTTGGGTTGATCGCATTGGTTCTTGTTAAATTTGTGGCACTCTTGAACATTAAAGTTAGGAGACATTAATGTTTAAGTCACATTATATGGTGAATATGTGACCAATGCAATACAATATCAATATTTATTTTAGAGTTTAATTGGTTAAACTACATAACAAATAGGGGTGCTATAAATAAGTTAGATATGATGAACGGTGTGTGTGTTGAAGATGTAAGGATGAAACTTTATCATAAAATATTTTTATTATTTGTCCATCATTGCCTTACATTTATGTGTGTGCCTTGACCATATGGCCCCAATTTTGGTTGAAGATTATTCCCTTTGAATTTTTTTTTTTTTTTTGGATCACTATTTTTTCTGATGATCGTGAGATTTTCTCTAACCTCCAAAAAATCCCTCTCATTTCTAGTACTACTTGTGTCTCTAAACTTCCATGATGGATTAGTGTACTATTATTTTTGTTGTCATTAATGATTTTCCTCAACAAATAGATGCATTTCTGTAATCAATATCCAACTTACAAATGTTTTTACATGTTTAGATAGATACATGTGGATTTGGCTAAACTGATAAAGAAACTTGGTACACCAATGAAAGAGATTTACATTGATGATTAACCTCATCATTATAGAGGAACTTGCTATAATAAAATATTGAAAAGCTAAAAGTTGGCTTTCTTATCTTTTTGATGGTGAATACTATATAGGATATACAAATATAGTTCATCGTCCAATTGATTTCTTGGCATTGTTTCCATTTTTGTTATATATGAAGTGTCTTTCCCTATTTATTGTTTGATGCAAAACCAAAATTTTATGCATTTTTTTCCTTTAGAAATGGCCTCAATTCATTACTACATCTCTTCGTTGGTTGCTACTACTTATCACTGTTTAGGTAATCCATCTCAAGAATTGTAAAATCTCTCTAGTGACAACATTTTAAACCAAGGGTTGAATTACTTGTGTCTAGTGTTGAGGAATGAATATGCAATATGTATGTCCATGTAAGAGATATGAAATGCATATATTTTCACATAGCTTGGTTTGTTTGACAATTTACCATATCGTTAATGTCTTAAGAATTCTATGGAGAAATTTGTCCATGCATTGTCAAGGTTCCATGTGCAATTTTGAAGCTGTAGTTAATTAGTGAAATCTTTAGAAATTTTGATGTATCTTGTAAATTTTTAATTTAGTTGGAAAAGTAACATTTAAATTATAGACTATAAGCACCACTTGAACTAAAAAATAATATCAAAATCAAGTTCAAATGGGCATGTCATACACATAATGTAGTGGGATTTTTATCAACTACTGAATGGCCACACATTTGTGATTTATTAATGGCCTGCGATAATGTCCATGTAGAAATAGAGGAATTTTTTAATTAATTAAACAAAGTGTTTATTAACTTCAAACATGCTTATTTGACTGAAATGTTCCCTTACCAACAAAAAATGCTAGGGCCCAAGGAGTTCTTATTTTAGAATGGGCTACCTCAATTATCTGCTAGTAGTTTGGGACTTTAGAAAAGTATGTGGTTTAAGATTTATTTGAGATGATTTAAGAGGATCCATGAAGGAAGAAAGAAAATTTTGGATTTAAAACTATTGCCAAATTTTTGTGATGCTTGTTTTCTTGAAGTAGATCCTCAAGAGTATGATTTGTTGTTTTTTTAAAGAGACTGTAATTAAAATCTCACATTTGAGAACTTAATGGAAAATATTGAAGTATTTCCAAATAAAATATTAGATATTTTTTATCAATGGACTTTTGTGCCTAGAAGATATTGTCTTTAGTTGTGAGAGTTCACATTCCACATAACCATTTCAAGAAGATGACCAATATATTTGATGTTTTCATTTCGGTTATTGTTTCTTAGAAGTTTAAGCTTGAATGTTTGTAGGATTCCATTGTTAAGGAAGTGGATTTGAAATTCGATGTAATCTTAGACAATGATTGGTGTAAGATGCCATTGTTCGCATCTTTTGAGAGAAAACAAAAAGAAGAATAAGAAAATAATCTCAGAGGTGATGAAAATAGGTTCAGAAAAGTTTGACAATCATGAATTGAAACAATTTTTGTGGGACTTGTAGTTCAATACTACTGTAATCCACCAAGAAAGTCTTCTGCAACATTTGTAAATTATGTGTTGACTTCATGTGTTACTATAATCCACCAAGAAAGTCTTCTGCAACATTTGTAAATTATGTGTTGACTTCATGTGTTATGAATATTGGTTCTAAAGTTTCATCTTTTTTTTTTGGTATTGAGGATGGAGTCGCTATGCTAGAAATAGGTGCAACTCTTCCATCTAGTGGGAAAGATATATCAAGGCGTCTCCCTAATCACAATTCTCTGATGATGACCCTCAAGTAAATATGGTGTTATTTCTTATGTTGTTAGTGAAATAATCAATGATCCACATTATCACGTGCCAAAAAAATTTAATGCATTGTATTTGATAAAACAAGTACACTCACAAAAGGAAAATTGTTTGTTGCTAGTGCTAAAGTTCTATCATATATGCAACTGGGAGAATTTATTGAAATAATTGCTCCTTGGTGTAATATTTAACAATAGAAAATTAACTTTACCCATGAAATTATGACCTTATTGTAATATTCTAACTTCGTCTTCCCATTCTAAAACTAGAGGTATTACTAAATTCCCACTAATTATAGCCATGAATCCACTGTCATTGTCAATAGAATTGAAGTGCTAAAAACACGATATTTTTCAAGAATTCAATGCCAGATTTAATCATGACCATTTACGTAACTAATCCATCAATCCTCAGACTTCCTGAAGCATTGAGTTACGGTTCACTCTATAATTTTAGTGGTTTTCAAATAGAGGTTGCGTATAAAATGGTTCACAAGCTAGCAAAAATAGTGCCACTCTTCCACATGCAATAGATGTTCAAATCTAAAATGATTTATTTTTTTCACTATGGTTCAAACAAGATTTCATTAGATTTCTATGGTGATCTCCACTTTAAACACATTCAAAAAGATTGATTCAAACAGAGTTGAGTAGTGAGCATCCATTGGCAAGGGTAGTGGAAGACTACATATATCTCTTTCATTTCTTTTGCGAGCCACCTACAACTATGTATATGAAGGGGCTTGGGACTAAGAATACTACTTCATTAACTTCCAAAAAAATTGAAGCTCTTGCTGGAAAAGATGTAAGACGTTTAGTAGATGGGATATATATTTTGGTTGGTAACTGGAAGCTGATGTCTAAGTGTGGAGTGTCTACACCTTCATTTGTAGATGATTATTTAAAGGATATGGAATAACATGCCAAAATATGAATTTTGGTGGCCTTGATAAAAGACAAGTGGCAATGTTGGCCATTTCTGATCCATTTAAATGGGAGGTAGTTTTTATCATAGAAAGTCTAAAGAAAATGGGCATATACCCAATCATGGATACAAGAGATAACTAGAAAAAAACTCGGGTCATTTTGCAAGAGTTGGGTACTTAAGATTTCAAGGCTAAGGTCATTCCTACTAGAAAAGATGAAACAATTAGCTCTCTTTAGAAAGATGGAGTTTATGATATGCAATGGGAAGCCATATATAAATCTCGAGAACTCAATTGGGTGAAAAAGAAGCACTTCTCATTCTCATTTTCTTGGATGAAAACTTTCCAAAAATTAAAAGTAATCCACCATTCAAATGGAACACAATAGCCCACACCAATATCATCTTCCGAATATGTAAAGCTGACAATTTTGTAGTACTTTCAAGTGCTATCAAGAAAATGAAACCAAGATGCTTCTACTTGAATCTCACATTCACAATACTTATAAAATATATGGGTGAAGGGGGATATTCAAAAACACATCGTTGGTTCAGCACCAGATAAAATCCTTTAACTGGAAATGGAGGTCATCAAAATAGACATATTAAAGTGGTTCAAGCTCTAGATCGACGAAATTCTAGTTCCCTACCCGTACAATACACCTTTCCTTATTAGATCTAGGTGCCCTACAAGATTCATTTTTTCTCACGATAGGAGACCCAAAACTAACCACTGATTTTAATTTTTGTATCATTGGTACTTCTAAGTTAACCAAAAAATCCTTGTAACCCAATTTGTTGTCTGCACATGATGATCATAGACCTGCAATAGAATATTGATATCATTCTTCCCTTTCCCAAGGGAAAATTTAGACTTCTAGTTCCAAATAGTGCATCAACCCAAGATTCTCCTTATCCATTTTAGCAGCCAACTCCGTCTTTCACTGGGGAGTCAAACACATAAGGAAGCAGATTCCCGGGTTCATCCATCACAACCTTGATATCGAGGTTGGAATTAGTTTTACCAAGCCTTGATAGGTATGCATCAAATGTGTCAGTCAGAAGGTCTCATCAATTCAAAAATGAAGACTTTTTCAAGCAGATATCCATGGACATACAATCCATAATTCCAAATATCAACAAGGCTCACAGAAATGAATCAACACCATTATTTAGAAGATAAAATGGTCTTTAATTCTTTAGTCTTGCTTATTCTACATGCTTCCTCTGAGACTAATGTCCCTCTATGATCTTAAATCCTCTCATGCTTCCCAAGTAATCCATGTACTTTTAAAGAGCATTTATTTTGTTGCAACTCAAGACATTGATCTTAACATTGAATTTCTTTTCTCTGTATATATCTCCATTAACAGATTTATGTTGAAGTTTGTCCTACATTTTTGGAAAAGAGTTAATCCAAAGATTACATTATGAGATTCTTTGGCATTGTTTCATGTACCTCCAATAGGCATATAGATATAGTTGAATAGCCACTGTTCCTCCTATATTCACCCTTAAGGGATAAGTGACCAATGTTCTATAAAGATATGTAAGGGATTTGCACTCACACATTCTTGCATTTTCATGGAGAAATTTCCATCGTTAAATCTTCAATTTTGTGGCATAACAATCATGCAATATATATGCCAAATGGATTTCTTCCAAATATTGTTCATAACTTTTGACCACACTTGTAAAGAAGTTCAAAAGTTTTGGTGAATCTAAAATTAAAATGATACTTTAGAAATGTGTTTTCTTTCTATTTTGCGTGGATCTTGTCATTCTTGTCCATTATATCTATAGATTCTGAAGCAACAATTCTTAATCCATTTAATTATAAGGATGATACATATTAGATAGATCTTTGACTACTTGGGAATCTTTGTAAACTCCACAATATTCACCTTGGGAAATTATCTCTTGGACAATATGTTTATTTCTTGACAACCAAGAATATTCCTATAAGCTAATATTATCGCATAATAAGGCAATGAAAAATTAAAAAATTTACTTCTAAAGAAGAATCATATCCTATTGAAATTTATGAAGTTTCTTTATCCTTAGGTTCATTAACTTTGTCACAATTGATGCAATGATAGCACAATACAAAGCATCAGTGAAAGCTTCCATACCCAAAATTTTCTTTGGGAAGAAGTTAGAAAGCATATATTCCATCCTCCCATGAATCCCAACACAATATATGAGCATTGTTTTTGAATCCATGAAGGGATTTTCTCTACATTCCTTGGTAAACTTGTTGATATATGACCTTCTCTCAAACATAAAAGACCAACACTGGGTCCTTCAACTACCGTACAAATATCTCTAAAAAAATTGGGTTAAGTTTGACAACTGAGGATATTAAGGCCACAATGTGGCTAGAACCATTCAACTCCATTTTCCTTATGACAAATATGCATGTGTTGAGCCATGATTGCATGTACACAAGAAGGCATAAGAATTTTTCATTTTTTCGCTAGAATGCCTCGACTAAGTTTGATATAACACCAATACAAGGCTATTATGTGAAGTGAATTCCATTGGTATTTTCACAAATTTACAAAAGTATATGAACTTTAAGTAATAAATCATTGGTGTTTAAGATAGTAAAAGAAAGGTATTTTTTTCACACATTACAAAGTATATGAACTGAAAATTGGAAATCATCAATGTTTAGATAGAATTTAGAGAAATATTATAGATATATATTTAAATATTGAGAGCTTTTTTATTTCAAAATATCTACATAGGTGCATGGGAGGGTAGATCGATGAGGAATCCCCTCCAAGATTTCTTATGGACCATTCTTAATTCCTTCCACACTCTTGTATCCTCCTGTTATGAAGGAGGATCTACACAAATGTGGATTTTCCTTTTGTGGTTGGGCCAAGATCTTTGATAGATCACAAATTGAACAATTTTGTTTTGGTTGTGGCACAAGAATTGATATAGCTTTTCTAAATAGTAAGGCTCCCACACTGCATGAAATTCATTGGTTTTTATTCTTTAGGGGAATAGAAAAGATACATCAAGCACTTCCATCCCCAGTCCACGTAGTTGTGAAGTATTCAATCACTTCCATAGAGAGAAATGAACTGATCATGATATCCACTACCATGAAACATGACAACTTGCTTGCAAAGTTCTCCAGTGTATCTAGAATGATTTTTCAATGAAATTTTATTTCTTAGAAATAAATCACCATCTCCATATTTCTAGGACTTAAAATGTTAGAAATAAATTATGTTTAAATAGTAGGGTAAACACTTGTATTAATTCAATTTGAAAACTTTGGATTCTCTACCCAACAAAATTTAAATCATGCCCTTACAAATTGGAATCTCAAAATCCCAAGAAATGTTTTTGGCATATCTGCAAATATCTTGATGTATTGTGTAGTTTTCTCTATTTGAATTGATACAATCAAGATGCTACTAAAATTTGAGGATGGACAATACTTATTAAAAACAATTATCAAGAAATTATTATTGCTATTTAAATAGATAGATTCAACATTCTTTTTTAAAAATATGGCTAGTCAGTGCTATTCCTTGGCATTCGTAAACTTGTGTGAGGATCGGTTTTAGCAAGTTGCTTAAACTGGAAATTGTTCAACTTAGAGTTTGCAGTAATACATGAAATAAATCAATAACAATCCTCAAAAAGTTATTAATTAATTAATTGTCTAATTCATTGTATTCCAGTAACACATACATTTTAGGAACCAACGAGGAGACCTGTTCGAAGCTTTCTTATTGACTCTTCCTAATTCCTTTCTCACTCACCTACTCCCATCATATGATGGAGCATATACTCTTTGAAGTGTGCCTTCACCCCTTATGGTTGGGCCGAAATCTCTATTATATCTTCAACCTTCCTCTTAAATAGCTACAATTTTCTTAATAAGCCCAACTATTCCATGAATATGAATCAAGTAGAAACCCCCCCTTGTATTTTCCCTTAGGAAAATCCAACTTGAAAAAATATTTCTCCTAAAATAAAAACATGTTCAATTTCCTATCATTTGGGTGGTTGTAGCTACAAATGAAGTATTCCAAAGTTACCAAAATATGTGGTTTAACATAGTTTTCCAACTAACCAAGGAAGAATTTACCCTCTTCACCCATACTGGCATAGATAATATAGTTATCCAACCAAGCTTTGGTTCAAGATTAGATGGGAACAAATGGCAATAAATATGAATAAGAAAAGGCAAGATGGAATTTTTTACTAATAAGCAATCAAGGAAACACAAACCCCATTAAGAATATGTGTGTAGGGCATACCATTTTTACTCTTTGTAGAGTATGAAAACACTATGACATATGCTACAAGTGAGAATTCATTGAGATTTAGGGTTGAACAAATAACCTAAGCATTGGTATCATAAGACTAAGAGTAGAGCTACACGTCTTTTCCTTGAGGTTACATCCAAGGGATGAATCCAACATTATTAACGGATAATTATATCATTATTTAATAGTAACGCTAGAAAATATATGTGGTTTTCAAAGACTCTAAATGCTCAAACCATATGTGGAAACCCTTTATCTCTTCTTCCACAATGATATGGAAAATATTCTAGGGTTCTAAGCCCTTTCTAAATCTAGGACTTTCATTGGACTAATCCTATCATTTTCATTCCTATTCCTTTTTGGCGAATGAAATATTTTCCCTATGAATGTTTTTGGAATATAATAATTTACAATTTAACTTTCTCAGGTGAATTTTATCCATCTTAAACTCATTTATTTTGATCTTTGGCATGTGATAACTGAGACTCACTCATTTATATTTTCTCAAGTTTATTTAATTGTAGATAAACAAATTATGTTGCTTAACTTTATTGGATTATGTCCCCTTTCTTTCCCTCTTTCCTTGTCCCCTACCTGTAAGTTTCCCATTTCGTAGTTTTTCCCCCATTCACCTCAATCCATGTTGTCTTCTTCCTTCATTTTCTTCCCTTCTTGGCTAGTTGATTGCCATACCATCCCCATCCCTTCTTTCCATGGTTTGATCCATCCCACCCTTTATTTGCATCCTCACAACTACAGAATTACATGAATAATGAGAGGAGCATGACATTGATGAAGGTTCGAAGTGTTATTCAAGTAGCCATGCCCCATTGTAAGATATTCAATTACATTGATGGTAAGTAGTGTGGTGTTGCATCCCTACTCTGCTTTGTGTAGATGGATGACATTCCTTTTAATAAAGTTGAAGGAAACAAACTATTGTGAGCTCCCTAAACTTTAGCATTGCATATCCATTTAACAGAATATTTATTGCCTAACTACTAAGAAAATCATCCTCTAAGACAATGTTCTCACATAAAGAATATACATTTTATGTGGATGTATCAAACTAATTGTGTAGAAATTTATAGTTCATATTTAGCCATTTTGTCCATTTTAAACTCACTTTTCTCATATGTTTTCATCTTTAGCATGCAACTGAAAGTCAAGAAAGTCTTCTTTATATCTGCTCAATCTTATTATTTTTGCATATAGACAGATAAATAAATTTCTCATTTTATCATCCCATTTACCTTCCAGGAATAGTTGAATTAGTTTATTCTACTAAAGCAATTCATGTGAACTAGTTTCCAAGCATGAATTTCTCTTTTTGTTTCTCCTTAGAAAATTGAGATTGAATAAAAAATTGACTCAAGAATAAAACAAGTGAATATTTCTTTCACATGTCACCTCTTCTCAAACTCAATGTCTCTTCTTTATATGAGTTTCTTCTCTTGAGGCTAATTCCTTTACTTCCAATTACAATCAGTCTACGACCTAAGACAACCAAGTCGAACAATATTATAGACACAACATGTGAAGAACATAAAACAATATCTAACCTAATTGAGTTAAAGATATTGCACATTGTAGCTAAGTTTAAGAGTAGTGGTAAGTTGTATGCAAAGACACCCTCACTAACACCAATCAATGAAGAGATTTTAAATTTAAATAATAGGTGTAATATTTATTGAATAAATCAAATAACTTTTAGAGTAGTCATTTATGTAACAATACATAGATAAGGCTCTAGAATCTTGCAGGCCGGTAAACAACAAATAATTTACTCAATGAAAATTTCAAGAGAGAAATATGAATCTTAAACTTACCTTGGACTTTGTATGCATCCAATTTGGAACAAATGTATAAAGTCAAGTTGCAATTGAGAGCCTTGATAGATCATGCTCTTTCCTTGTAAAATTAATCTAATGGAGCAATCTTTTCTTTGGTCTCCCCACAATGCAAAAGTCGGATTCTATCATTGAAGAGTTGCTAATTCTCTTGAATATTTGATAGGTTTCAACGAGACTATAACAAACAAGGTTTGTACACTCACAAATATTCATAATATCTGGAATATGGTAATATCCATAATACGACAAGTAATATATACATATAAGTAATATTTATATATAATAATGTTCAATGTACAAGTCATATAATTGGTTAAAAATGAGTGTTGAAATTCGGTTACAAGTTGAATTTCTGATCTCAGTAATTACTTGTGCGAGGATTATTATTCTCTTAGCATTATTTATTCTTAGTCAATCAATTATAATGTAACAACTCTAATTGTAGGAGATTACTAATTCCTATGGTTTGTAGAAAATATGGATGAGTATTAGGATCCAAACATATTGGGGTTGTCTTGGTTTTTGAAATAGATATTTATTAGGATGTAAATAAATATGAAATAATAAATTCAAGTGGGTACATTTGGTCAAATACATTGGAAGGGTGTGTAAATGACATAGTTTTAGAAACAATTCCAATATTCAATTTGTTTGCCATATTTTATATTTTTGTGGGTATGTGGAGATAACAGTGGAAAAGGATACTATGGGGTACAACTAGTTAAGAATGGACCAATAGTGGAAATGATAATAACCCGGATTTATATATTTATTTTAACATCAAATTTACATCACAGTAAAAATATGAATATCCCATTAAGTATGACCTAGTGATGATTCAAAGAATCTCACCTTTAGCCTAAGTACACGGTAGAGTAATTTATGAGGTGTAAAGTTTTATTAGAGGCATTGTTTGTTTGTTTTGGTTAGAAAAGGGTTTTCTCTTGGTTTTACCACTTTTAATTTAACATTTGTATCATTTTGAGAAATTGGAAAGAATAATGTGTGACATTTATTTTGTAGAAATTGATGTTGAATGAAAGGATATAGAGTTTAATCAAGCTACAATCTACTTTGGTAAAGACAGAGGAACGTCTTAAAACTATTTCTAATAATACACCCTATACAAATTTTTAACACAAGTAATACATGGTTTTTTATTTTGCATATCTGTTCTTTTCCCTACTTCATTAAGGTTGATTTTTCTGTTGTCCTACTTGATTGATACCTTCTCATGACAAGAAGACTTTACATATGAATCAATATGTTCCTAAAACAAATCATATTTAAATTTTATACATATAAAAGATAATAAAAAAAAATCAGTCTTCATTTTATTGTTACTTGACTCTGATGTGGGTAGGTTATAGGAAATGAGATTGAAAAAGTATGGGGAGACAATGCAGATCATGTCTTGGATATGATTCATTTGTTGTTGGAGATCCTTCAAGCACCTGTGCGATCAATTTTTGAAATGTTTCTAGTAGGGATTCCTATGATTTGTAATGTTGTGATTCTTTCACATCATGGTTATTTTGGGAAAAAAATGTTTTAGGAATGTTAGACAAAACATAGGTGGACAGGTAAACAAATATTTTATAATTGTAATGTCTATTCCATGATATTTCGTCTTTACTGTTTGATTGTATTTTGAATGTTTCCTTTGATTTTGTTTGGTTTTTTAACCATGAAATTGAAAATACTTGGTATCATGTCCATTTGAACATCCAAAGCTTGAATATGAGATTAGTATTACATGATATTAATTGAAATCCTTTTAGCTATTTTGTGTTAATAAAATTTCATGACTATTAGAAAAGTTTACTTTCATGTTGTTATTTGAGAACATGTTGTCTATATAATTGACCAACTTCATGCGTTAGAGAATGAAATGTGTCATCAATACAACACAAGGATTAGACATCACACCTCAGATTATTTGTTTTCTCAAGTTATCTATAGTATGAGCTTTTTAGCATGCAACTTAGTTGGCTTGATTGTGTGCAAGATTTCTCTAAAGGTTGAATACTAATTTAATAAGATGTTATTTTCTATGGTTACGTTTTAAGTTATTTATTTATACATGTCATTTAACCACATAGTATCCACTATCAGCCCAACTAAAGGAAAATTGTTCCATTTTCTAGCATTTATGGAGAAAAATGGCATTGGAATTGTTCATGTTGAGGTTTATGTCATATAAATATTTTATATTCTACTTTAATTTATATTCAAATATTCATCGTATTTCATGTATTATGCTCTACATTTTACCTTCTTTCATTTTCAAGAGACGAACTCAATTTTGATTGCAAAAAGCAAGAATTGAAGAAAGAGGATAACAATAACATTGGAGCAACAAATGATAAAGAGAAAGAAGATAACAAGTCTAATGATACCCTTAGAGCCAATATATCGCATAAGACACACAAATAGAGATTGATGGTCAAGTCTTCAAATTTGGTTAATTCACTTGCATTGTCTTGGAAACACAATGATAATGTTTTGAAGTGATGAAACAATAGTCCAGCCAATATTAAGTTGGAAACTCATATTATAATACTTGACATTTTATATAATATAATTTATGGTTGAAATTATTTACAGTTGCACGTGATATTATTTAGTATTGTAATTAACATATATAACTTTACGTTCTCATACTAGATGAATATGCACATTGTATGACATTTGTTTTTATTTAGTTGCAAAATCATACTAATTAATTTGTGTTGATTAATAATAAACACATAAAATCAATCTAAAACTACTAATTAGTAGTTCATATTGATTAATAATAAACATAAATAAAATGAATACACGACTAAATTGGTCATTTATAATGATTATTAATGAAATTAAATGAGATGAATATAAACTACTACATTAGTCATTTATATAATGAATATGAAACTACTAAAAAAATATAAATGACTAGTGCAAATGATAAATTTGTGATTGCAAATGACAACTAAATTTTGCATTAATACGACTATTAGTAGCTAATTTATAGTATCTTATAACATGACCAAAATA
>APFE031591116.1:0-19492 GCA_000404065.3 Pinus taeda
CAAGGTCTTGTCTGCCAGGGTGGCATAGACCATCTCACCCGTCTGCTTGTGGAGCTCGATCTGGTCCATGGGGTGAATGTCTTTTGCAAGGACTTCTAGGTTTGTCCTTATATAATCTGCAGCTGATTGAGGTCGCTGCACTGTAGGGGCAAAATGGCTCATAGTTAATTTGCTCTCTTGCACATCATAGGCAGCCATTAGTCTTTGTTGGTTTGGGGGAGCCATGTTCAACAAATGATTGTAGAGCTTGATTTTTAGTGGCTCACTTCTTCTCTTAGCATCCCTGAACTGGTCCTTTATGCTTGCAGCTGCACTCTTTCCATGTCCTGAGGAGCTGACCTCCCCAAGCGCTGTCCTATCTTGCTCTTGCTGCAATGAGCTGGCAGAGGTCTCAAGGCTTTGCATCTCCTCTTCTGAAAATGGATTGAGCCTCTGCCTTTTTTCTGGACCTTCTGTGAGAGGGGTATCCCTATCCCTTTTCCTGCTGATGTCCTCTCTCAGAGGGGTTTGGAGGACTGAAGAGTCGACCCTAGAATCTTGTCTAGGGGGCGCCATGCTGGTTGTTTTATCTTGGGTGGCTGCCTGGTCTCTTCCTTTTTGCTGTTCCTGATCCTGTTGATCAGTTTCTTGCTGATTTTGCTGCTGTTCCTCGTGCTGGCCCTGTTGGCCTTGTTGGCCCTGTTGGCCCTGTTGGCCCTCTTGCTGCTGCTCCTGTTGACCCTATGCTTCCTCCATTACCTTGCCCTTACCTTTGTCCTGCCCCTGATTTGAAGTTTGTGCTGCCCCTTCTTGTGTTGCAGATGAGGAAGCTGGAGCTATTGTTTGAGAGCTTGGTAGGGTAGGCACCTGAGAAGGACACTCCAAGTCAGCCATTTTTAATAAATGTCTCCTAGCCCTGTCAACTAGCTCTTCTTGGGACGGGGGTTCTACCAATGTATTTTTCTGCCATTTTGGCCGGTTTGCATGTCTTGTTATGAGGAGCATGTTATGATGCTCATATTTGGAGAGTTTGTACTTTAGTCTCCTCTTGGATATAAAGCCATTGGGGTCATATGGTTTCCATAGGAAGCTTTGTGTTAGGCCAAGGCCATTCAACATTCTCTCTGCCTCCTTCCATCCTTCTCTTCTGTTTAAAATCAAATGACCAAGCTGGTTTTTTACTTTGAGTTGTGCCTTCTTGCCCTTGTTTGCAAAATGGATCAGATCGGTATAGGCGAATTGTCGGAAATACTCCAGGGCAAAGAGCCTCATAGGCACATACTTGGGTAGCCTGAATGGGCGCAGCTCACACCCATATATCCTAATCACAGTGTGATGTTGGTAAAAATACCAGTCCCCTATGCTGTAGGCACTGGACAACTGTAGAACTCTCTACATTTCATCAGTGAGTCTTGGAGGAGGTTCTGTCATAAGTAGAGATAGGGCTGGATGAATGAAGAGATCTATGAACTCACAATATGTGTAGGGTGAGTAGAAATTTCCATGGAAGATTGAGCTCCAATATACCACCGATCTTGGATTTCCTACTGCATCAGTTCTCTTAATTTCAAAAGAGAATTTGTCATGTTGGTGATACAGAATAAGATGATAAATGTATGAGGTGTATCTGAACACCCTCTCTCTAGATAAATGTAGGAACTGCTCGTATATTTTGTCTGAGATATATGTGGCATAGTTATAGCAGATAGGGGTCCTTCCAGGGGAAAACCTTAACATCATGACTAGCACAGTTTCCTCTATATACTCCATTGATTTGTATCCCAGAACTGAGCTCACCATATGGGCCAGGTCTAATCCAAGTTGATTTAGGTATCCATCAAAGATAGGAGGATGCAGCATTGTATCTGATTTGCTCACAAAGATTTGATTAAACCTCAGGATCTCTGCCTCTGTAAGTGTTTTGGTCCCTTGGTTGATTAAGTCCAGCAGGGATAAAGGAACCATTTTCTTATCAGTCTTGAACTGAACCATGTCCCTGATGGCCTGAGGGGTGGTATAGAATACAACTTCACCCTTGGGATTGACTACAGCTCTGTGTGATGGCTCATAACAACTGGCACATAGATAGATTAGGTCAGGGAATTGTCTGACTAGAGGCATTTTAAAAGTTGGCAAGGCAGACTCCCAGATGCCTAGGATATCTGTTCCATCTCTATATTTAGCCCTGAACTCATTTAGCAATTGAAGATGAGGGGTGCATCCTAGTCTGGAATCTTCTGAGATCTGGTAATCCAGGTCTGCCAAATCCTGCCATTCTAGCTCTCTCTGAGGAGCATTCAGAGGAGTGACATTAAGGACATCAGGGGTTTCCATGCTTTATACCAATAATGACTGAAATGCCGTTTGAAACTATGAGGTTGATGGAAAATAAGTTTGACAGGGTTGGTGTTACAGTGAAGGATGACAATGCTGGCCTTTTAGGAAGGGTTTTTTAGCAGCAGGGAGGCCTCCCTTGTCAGTTTTGGGAGTTATGCAGGAGTCCACGATTGCGCGAACAGGGTAGGTTTAGCAGAAAAAATGCAGTTTCCCCGAGGTTTCCACCGATAAGTTTCAGCTTTAAACAGTCAAATTGGGTGGAGTGTCGTTGGTTTATCGGTGAAATTTTGAATTCAATGGCTTTTAAGGTGGTTTTTACAGAAAACTTAGGAAAAACCAGTTCACAGGGGGACGAGGCTGAAATACCTGTTGAACGGTGGTCTGGACTAAAGAATGTAGCTGGATTTGCGCGCGGGGTGCTTTGAAAATGGTTGCAGAATGACTGGTGGCGCAGGCGTCGTAAATTACATGCAGAGAGCTTAACAGGAAATTTCCGAAAAATATGAAAAAATGGCGAAAATTGGCAAAAATATGGCTTTTTGGCCTTTTTGGCGCGCTTTATGGATGACGTCAGCATGACGTCATCAAGGGGGCCCGGGTTGGGTGACGTCATCATGACATCATCAGGCCACGTGGCGGTCAACGGCAGGTCCACGGGGGTGATGAAGTGGCGGCCAGGTGGACGAATGCGGGATGAGGTGTGTGGATGTGGCAGTGACGTGCACGGCAGCAGGGCGCAGATGTGGGCAGGACAGGTGTTGCAATATCGGAACGGGCCCTGTACGATGAACGGATTGTCAGGCGCTGCTCCGATGCAATCAGGAGGAGACATGTGTCCCGGCGTGACGCCCGCCTGACGTAAGAGTCTGACAGATATCGGAAGGTATCTGTCAGACACGTAGGGCCTTCCGATATTGATATACGCCGTGGATCTGGAGGCGGGCGATCGAACGGTCGTCGGGCGCCCAACTTGCACGATCGGTAGCTGCTCCTTTGGTTAGCCTGCGGGCGTCGGGATTGCCCGAAATGATTGTCCGCCGTAGATCTGGATTCGGCGCCATCTGACGGTCATCGGGCAGGCAATCTGCGCAGTATATAACTCTGTCCTGTCGGGCAATAAACAATAATTTCCTTTGCAAACGTGGCCGGCGGGCCCCTCCATGTGTTTTTAAATCATCTTCGGGGTTTTCTAAGGTTTATCGTGCAAAAGCTTTTTTAATTGGTCAACCTTAGAAACAATGCATTTTCGGTTTTTAACACAAAGTTTGGGCAAAAATCATTTGTAAAGGCGGAAACTTATGAAAAAGGGGTGAAATGGGTTTTATGTACTATGAAAGGGCAAATAACCCCCGACCTTAGGATAAAGCGGGGGGAGGGTGATTTTTAATGTTTTCCGCCCCTTTGAGTATTTTTAAAGGTTTTTCAACGTTTTTCAAGGTTTTCTAAGGTAAAATGGGACTTTGGGGTAGGGAAACTGGTTTGAAGTGGAGCAAAGGTGAGTCATGGGTTCTTGACCTTGACCAGGTGTCAAATCAAGTCCCAGGGAGAGAATATTATGGCTATAGTGCCAAGGAGGGGATATTTATGCATTGTGGGGTTTATACACCATGGTGTTTATAATACTAGGGATAAAGGGGTATAGGGGGCTAAGTAATAGAATTAGTTGTCAATATGGAGGGAACATAGGAGTGAGGGCTAGTTCAACCAAGTCTTCTTTGAAAATAACTTGAAATCAGGAGTAGTTCAAAATGAAAAGATTTTTGCACAAGAAATGTGGCTTCTTAAAGCCATAAGAAGGTAAAACATTTAAATTTCTATGCTTTGTGCAACTTGGGGAAAGGGAGTTAGTGATGAGTGATACACAAATGAGAAACAAGGGAGTAAGTCATGCTCCAGAGTGCTGCTCTTTCTGTAGATGTTTGAGCAACTTTGGTCTTGAAGGAGATACCACTTCTGCAACCCCATCTACCTACCCAACTATTTCTCCTAACATTTTTTGTTCCTTCTTGGAGGGTGCACTTGGACTTGCAAACCCTTTTGAATGCCTTTTCTTTTCATTGGCTTTTTTGTTTGCCTCTCCTATCTAATACAACCCTTATTCCTTCCAAGGTCCCAGATTAAGCAGTTGGGAACCTTAGCTTCTCTACCTAGCTACTGATCTGCCAAGATTAAACAGTTTGGACAGATATCATTCTCTATTCTACAACCTGGAAATTGAAAACATGGCATGATCCAGATTAGACTGTTGGACCATCCACCAAAATTGAGTTCTTATGAAAACTGAGACAGCCAATATCACCCTAAGGAAATATGGGATCTTTGCATTTATCAAAGCAGAGCATATTTGGACCTTTGATATCCAATCATGAAATATGAAACCTATTGGTATAGGTATCCAACAGATATCACCCACTAGCACTCCTTCCATGACCTAGATTGGAAAGGTTGAAACAACTTTGCCTTGAAGATCATGATGTCATGGGGGCAGGTCCCAAAATTGGGTCGCTCATGAGGATTTTACTAGGGGGCGTACATCAAGTCGAATTCCTTGATCCCTGACACCATTAGTATCACTATATCAGGAAACATAAGAGATGATAGTGGTCTCTATCATTTCACCTATACCTTTCCCTCATAGCCAATAAATGATTGAAGGTCAAGTCCCGTGGCATTCTTGGAACTTCAAGGGAAATTCTTGAAGGGCACGACCAACTTGGAACCCTTGGCATCACAAATAAACTGTTAAGCATGAAACCCTTGGAACTTCAATGGAAGTTCTTGAAGGGCACAACCAAACTTGGCACCCTTGGAATCATTAAAAAAATCAATTAATAAATATAGTCAAGATATGAAAACTAGGTAAAACTTGGGTTAAGAGGATCATAGGAAGAAATAAAATATTTTACTTTAAAACTCTACCCTTCCCATGTTGAAAATATTAGGTAGATAATGTAAATTAAATAGGTAAAAAGGGGAAAGATGGACATAAATGTAAGGATAAATATTAATCCTAAAATAGTTAACTTAATTAAGAGAAGAGAATGGTGAATTAAAATAAGAGTAATAAATTAAATTTTAGAGAAATTTAGAGAACATCCCTATGGCAACAACCAACATAAGAATATCCAACTAAGAGATAACTTGAGTTAAATTAGGGAGTAGATAGGGTATCAAATCTTGACTTATCAATTGACTTTAGTAATGAAAAAAAATTAAGGAGTAAAAAGGGGGATCAAGAGACAACTAGGAGAAGAAATAGGAATCTTGTTGAGGTGAGGAAAAATATTATTTTTAAATTAAATTTAAGTAAATAATTTTGGAGATCCCTTATGAGAGAGTGACATATGGGTGGGTGAATAATCAAACTATTGGATTATCAACAATAATTAATTATGCATGAAATGCCAAGTGTCACCTATGACGACTGCTATAAAAGAAAGGGAAACTCATGAGAGAAAGGGATTTTTATTTGCCCTATTGTTGGATGGATGAGACTATGTCAAAGTAGTGACTACGAGTTATAGTGAGTTTGGTGAGGTAGAGGACTTTATAGAGGGGACTCTTCAACTAAAGAGTGCTCTCCTCTACCAGCTAATACATTTCCCCATTGTACAACCCCATTACAGCTCGAGGGTCCGCGGGGAAGGAGAGTACCCAAGGAGTAGGTTGGGAGGTCAACCAGTGGGTCATTGCATTTGGGTTAAGCACATCGACATTCACACTTGGAGGCGACCGACAACAAAAGAGGGAAGATAATGGCAAGTCAAGTTTGAATCTCGTCTTCTGGTGAATGGTACCTATGTTGTTATAATATTCTTTTGTATGACTTCATTATGGTTTTAGTTAATAACATGTAAATTAGATGATGTGTTCAATAAAGTGAAAATCAAGAAATTTTTATATAATTCTTAATAATTTTTAGTTCCCAATGATATTTTCTTTTGGTTGTATTTTTAGTATTTAAAAAAAAAAATTATGTTTAGTCCCTGGAATCCAAACTCTCAGAACATCTAGCGATGGAGTTACAAAAACTGAAATTAGGAATCTGCTAAACAACCTGAGAACTGATATCCTTAGCACATTATCATCACAACTAGATGTGATCCGAGTGAAGCAAAAGAAGATGGAATCAGAGAAGTCCATGCCTATTTTCTTCCTTCAATGCAGGAAGAAGCATCTATTGAAGGAATGTCCATTAAATTCTATGGAGGCTTGCGCTATATGTGAAAGAGTCATTACATGATCACTTGCCCATCTCTTTCTGGATTGATGATAGTATTTTAGGGAACAAATTAAAAAACAAAACAACTTTATTTTATGGGATCAAGGAAACCATGGAAACCACGACCGCCGAGTATGAATCAAGGTATGCTTCAAGACATGTCTCAGTATTTTAATAATATGAATTTTGGTCAAAAATTTGTACCTTTTTCACCCTCTTGGCTATAGTCCTACCAGTATCTAATGCCTTTGCAACCCTGGTATCCTCAATCTAATATAAATTCTTCATGGTCCCAGAACTGGCGTGGACCTCCTCCTCCTCCTTCAAGATAATTCTCCCAACCTCTACTGCAACAATAGTTATCGCTATCTGCTAATACACCCACTAGTAATCCTCATCTTTGTCCTCAATTGCCTGTCCAACCCAATCTAAATCCAAATAACATAGGGGCTCAACAGGTTGAGACACTCAAACTACCTTCATATAGTATTGCCACCATGGAATGTAATGAATTTAATCTTCGATATGGATAGATGGTAAATACTAAGGCTTCACCTATAATTCTTGAGCATATCAATGATGAAGTCTCAAAACCGGAAAAAAGAATGATAGGGAAAGAGCTAGAAAATATTGCTATAAAGCAACAAACCCCTTCACAGACTATTGTTGCTAGAGGGTGTCCGACTAGTGCACCCTATCCTGAAGTATTATCTTTGAGCAAACAAAGTGTTCATACTAAATTTGAATTTTTGGGAGAATTATAGAATTTATTCGTTAAAATTTTGTTACTTCAGGCTATGAAGGATGCATCGATTTATGATAAGACAATTAAAGAATAATGTTCTAAGAAACTCGGTATAAAAACAAAGGACCCACTTACTATTCATGTCATGGGAAAATTATGAGATATAATGCCGGGGAAATCTATACCTGTCAAATATAGGGATTTTGGGAATATGATTCTGACAGTGCAGATTAATGGGGTGGATATCACAAATGTACTGGTAGATTTGGGGGCAGTGATTAATGTTATAACCTCTACAACTGTTATTACCTCGGTCCTGTGGAACCTTAAACCAACTCCCACCATCCTAGAATTGGAAGATCGGTCTACTATTAGATAGGTAGGGAAGCTAGAAGATATCACTCTTTCGGTTAACTCATGGTAATACCTCGTTGACCTTGTTTTACATACCCAATCCCTAGTCAGTGGGCACCCTTTGATTTTAGGAAGACCTTGGCTCGCAACCGAAGATTCTTACATTAGGTGTTGGTCTGGAAACATGGTAATATCCAATGGGGAAGTTACAAAGAACCTTATCATTTACCCTCATGCATAACCAAGTTCATCAAATAAACCTGGATTTACCTTGATTCAAAAGTGTGTACCTTCCAAAGACCCTGAATCTAAATATGAAGAATTTAGACCCATTCTTACCATGAGAGAGGCTCTTTGTATTAAAGATGAAATGAAGGAAAATGCCATTAGCACCTTTCTCAATAATCTTGGCTTCGTTTTTTATTCAACACGTCACCTGTTAGAAACTATCATGAGCTACTATGTTCAAGAAGACATCGAACGAGAAACAAAAATGGAAAACATTCCTGAAATTGTTCCTCGTAATAATGTCCGTGTGGAAATTGCACTGGGGAAAACATTAAATATTAATCATGGCCTTTCACACTCCCAATCCAAACAATTGCTAATAGTCCTTCAGAAGCATAAAGAAGCTTTTTCTTGGGACTATACCAATATGAAAGGCAACCCTGCTGATTTATGTACTCATCACATATATATTAAAGAGGAATGTCGGCCTATTAGGCAACCACAAACAAGAATGAATCTTTCCTTAAAAAACATTACCAAAAATGAATTGCAAAAGTTATTAGATGTGGGCTTTATTTATCCGATATCAGATAGTCAATGGGTTCCCCTGCTGGTCACTATTCCTAAGAAGAATGACAAGTAGTGGATCTGCATTGATTATAGGCAACTAAAAAAAGCAACTCAAAAGACCATTTTCCCTTACCCTTTATTGACCAAGTCCTTGATACATTAACTGAGAAGGAGTTTTTCTCCTTTTTGAATGGATTCAGTGGATACAACCATATACAAATAGCTCTTGACGATTAATAAAAAACTACCTTCACATGCCCTTGGTGAAGCTTTTCCTACGATGTCCTTCCATTTGACCTTTGTAACACACTTGTTACCTTTCAAAGGGAAATGTTAGGAATTTTCTCTGATCTAGTTTATGATAGTGTCAAGATTTACATGGATCAATTTACCCCATATGGGGATTCCTTTACAGATGCTTTGAAAAACCTAGAAAGTACTTGAAATATGTAGGCAGACACATGTTTCTCTAAGTACAATCAAATGCCATATGATGATGAAATAAGGGATAGTACTGGGACACTTGCTTTCAGCTCCAGGAATTTGGGTTGATCCTACAAAGTTAGAGGTAATCTTAAAATTTCCTACACCTAAGACACCGACATAGGTACGTAGCTTTATTAGTTATATTGGCTATTATGGGTGTTTCATATATTTTCTTTTCTAAAATAGCATTCCCACTTTTTCAATTGTTGCCTAAAGATGCAGAATTTGTGTGGACAGATGAATGTAAAACAAATTTTGTAGAAATAAAAGAACTAGTATGCAAGGCTCCAAGGTCCTGACTGTAATCTCCCATTCCACATCTCTACTGATGCTTCTCAAACAATAGTAGGGGCGGTTCTGGGGCATCAGGAGGACAAGAGGCCACATGAAATTTACTATGTCAGTAAGAATTTAACCTGTGTTGAATTAAATTACATGGTAACTGAAAAGGAGTTCTTGGTTGTTATTTACATTGTTAATAAATTTCAACATTACATCACATGATATCCTACTTTCATGCACACTAATCATACAACTATCAGGTATCTGATTAACAAACCAATAACCCCTGGTTGTGTTACAAGATGGTTATTGTTAATTTAGGAGTTTGATATTACCATTGTAGACAAAACCAGAAAAAGATAATGTAGTCACAAATTTCGTGTCTAGGATGGATACTAGTGATGAAGGTACACCTATAGAGGATAGTTTTCTATATGAACATCTTTTTTCAATTTCTACTCACATGCCGTGGTATGTAGATATTGTTAACTTTCTTGCTACAGGAAAGGTGCCTCAAAACTTTTCTTACAGAGAACAACGAAGGATTATCCATCACAGTGCTTGTTAATCATGGATAGAGGGATATCTCTTTTATACAGGATCTAATCAGCAAATTCGGCACTGCATAAGTGGAGATGACTTCTATGACGTTCTAATAGCTTCTCATGATCTCCCCTAGGGGGGACATTTTTCAGATAAGCAGATAGGTCATAAGGTGTTATGAATGGGATACTATTGGCCTTCTATTTTTCGTGATGCAAGGAAATATGTTAGAGGGTGTGATAGTTGTCAACGGATGGGTCAGCCTAGTCGGGCAAATGAAATTCCATTACAGCCTCAACTATCTCTTGAGCCCTTTGAAAAATGGGCTATTGATTTTGTTGGGCCATTTGATCCACCTTCACAACAAAAAGTTCACATTCTGGTTTGTGCAAATTACATAACAAAGTGGGTAGAGGCCAAGGTTGTTGTGAAAGCAATGGAATAGGTTGTCTTTTTATTTGAAGAAAATCTTGCATGATATAAAGCTCCTAGAGAGATAATTTCAGATGGAGGGGCACAGTTTACATCACATCGGATAGCAAGACTCATGAAGAAATACAGAATCAAGCATACGGTAACATATCCATATCACCCTCACGTGAATGGCCAACTTGAGAACACAAAGAGAATATTCTTACGAAAACTGTAGAAAACCATCTCCAGAATTAGGCTGAAAAACTTCTTGAGGCACTGTGGAATTCGAAATCAAGACGCCCAGGACAGCCCATGAAGTAGGTTTAGATCTTTCAGAAGCCTAGAAACACTAGCTAGAACATCTGAATGAGTTGGATGAAATTTGTTTGGTAGCTGTCAAGAATATTGCTGCAATTCAGCAACAGAAAACTAAATGGAATGATAAATTTATTAAGAAAAAGGTGTTTCAAAGAGGGGATTGTACATTACTATATAATTCTTAGTTCAATGATTTTAAGGGAAAACCCTGCTCCAGGTGGATGGGACCATATTAATTTGATATGATGTTTGATAATGGGACTGTTAGACTTATCACAATTGATGAGGCACATACTCCTTTGATTCATGAATGGACATCACCTTAGATAATATCACCATCCAACTTTCAAGGGACTCTTTTATAAAATAATCTCTCTGAATTTTTTTTTGAAGTTATTAGTGCAAGATATTCCTCCTCCGCACCCCTGATTAATATTATATATATATATATATATATATTATATATATATATAATGTTGTTACTACTCTATAAATATTCAATATTTTTCTTGCAGGTACCCCATTGGCGTTGTTACTCCTCTGGTGTTGTTACTCCCCCGACGCTGTCACTCCCCCATTGTTGTTATTCCATCAAGGTATGTTACCTAGATACATCTCTGATCGACTTTGTGGATTTGATTAATAATTCATGTGACATGACTTAACATGACTGCGAACGGTCATCCATTAGTTGGGGGGAGGTCCTATAATGATAACTTATTATTAATTTTATCAAACCTTGTGCCAAGCATGATTCTCCTCCATATTTTGCATGATGTCCATATGCATCGGGACTTGAAGTTAGTAATGTTGTACTAATGAACAGTCCTTTCCAATCCTGCAAAATAATAACCATTATTACCTTACATTATTAACCATTATTGGTCGTGAGGTTTCCATATTTTCATCGTTATCCTCCTGATTTTTACTCTCAGTACACTCCATCACTGTCACAAAATCTCAATGCACTCCATCCCTACCACAAGCTCTCACTACAAATATACCTGTCTGCACTCCTTCCAGATAATATGTTGTTACTCGAAAGTGTTGTTACAAGCCATTTTAGAATGGGTGGACAGGTTGTGACACATGAACCAGAGAATACAGAGCACGTTCGACATAATGCATATGTTTAGCAAGTTTTCTTGAATGCACGGTGGCATGTGTATTTTGAGAGACTACAAGGAATTGATGAACCCATCATAGCATAATTTGCATTAAACTTGGAAGGAAATAATTCTAGAGTGTGTTGATTGGATACTTCTATCACGAAGGAAGCTATTTCAATTGTTAGTGGATTGCAATGAAGAGGTCAGAAATGGCTCTCGGAAGTCTCCTCTGCTGGAGTTTCCAGAATGTTTTTTATAGGCTGGGGAGACAGTCATCCAGAAAGGAAGAGGGTATGATCACAAATCACTGCCACATCCATGGGGTGAGGTGGCATATTTTGTAATGAGGTATGTTACCTATGAAGTTCATTTCTCTACATTGTTTCAGTATCATTTCAAACCTCTTGCATAGCTTGAGTTTTGGCATGCACAGGTTCATGCTTTGGACATGCCATACTTCTTATGTAGGAGCCTCCACTTAATGGTGCAATCTACTCGGCGATCTCGACAGCTATTAGCGGTTCTTAGAAATCATGGGTTGGTGTGATTATTGGTGATGCATGCTCTGTAATGGACCTCTTTGCCTTAGCCACAATTCATTGAATTGATGGAGGAAGAACGTGTGGGCATGCTACCTATAGGAGAAGAGGAAGAAGATGTAGCAATGGAAGAAGAGGCCACAAACATTTTTTTTCCAGCATTGCTTGTTGGCCTAACAAATATTGATGCAATGGACATAGAAGAGAGTTCAGTTGACGCTACTCCAAAAGAACTAGTGTCGACTAACAATCTAAGAGAAAAATCACCACCCTTAGGTGCAGTTACAGGTCATTCTAACACACAAGAATGATGATGACCTGTCCGAACAATTGAGTAACTCTTCACTGAGAATGTAGCTGGTGTTGTTAAACAAGAACAAACACCACCTATCCAAACAATCAAAGGACTCTTGGTTGAGAATGTAGGTGGTGTTGTTACACAAGAACTAACACCACCTGTTCAAAGATTTGAAGAAACTGTGATTGTAAATGTAGATGGTGCTATCACACAAGAACCATCAACACCTGTTCAATTGAATGTGGAACCTTTGGGGGAAACAGGGGTCATAGTCAAAACCACTCCACAAGAGACAATGTTGGTTGTTGGGCAGGAGGAAAAATCGGAAGAAGCATAGGCAGGAAGAGAAAAGGGGAGCATAGAACAATCGATGGATATAGAAGAAGAGGAAGGAGGGATGGTGTTAGTAGGCATTGAGAAAATGAAAATTGATGAAATCATTACTCGTTATCCTTTTCTTACATCATTTCCAAGAGGGGAAAGGAAAACTTGTTCCTCTAAACACATGGAGAAAGAAGAAGCTTCTCCTCCAATCCTGAAATATTTTGGTAAAGCTAAGGGAACCATTATCGACATGATTATTCAAAAACTAGTGTCGATTGGTGAAATAATTGAAAAAATTGAATGGGTAGTGGTCGACACTATCACACAAGAACCAGTGTCGACCAAAGCAAAAAATGAAGAAGCCTTGGCTGGTGTTACTCCTGTAGAAACTACTCCTGACCCGATGGAGAAAGATGTTGTTGAAAAAATTGACCCGCAAGGGCCACAAACTGTTCTGCGGTCAATGGAGGAAGATGTTGATTAGAGTAACCCATAAGCGTTAGAGACTACTCGTGAGTAGATGGAGGAGACTATTGCGAATGAGGCTAACTTACAAGGGTTAGAAACTATTCCATAGCAGAAGGGAGAGGAAACTACTGATAAAACTAACCTGAAAAGGTTATAAACCATTCCTAATCAAATGTAAAAGGGCGTTGCTAACAAAACTAACCTATAAGGGTTAGGAACTGTTACAACATAGGTGGAAGAGGATGGTCGGGCAGGAGAGCAACTATAAGAGGAGGGTGTCAAAGGCACTACTACACAAGACCCTGTAGTAAATCCAAAAGCATAGAGGGAAGATGTAGAGGTATTGAAACCTAAAGAAATAGATGGTGGGATTGTTCCCTGAGTTGAGAAACAAATGGAAGAAATTAGAGTAAAACAAGAGACGATTGATGATTTTTTCAACGTCAATCCACTAGGTCATGGACCAATTGTGAGGCCTATAGAAGAAGTAGCTTTGAAACAAAGATTTTATTGAAGAATGTGCGAGAAGGAGACCCCCTCTTAAGGAATGATATCAGGCACAATTTAGAGAGAATATGCAGTTGAAAATGGAGGTCATGAAATTGACGAAATGGTTGCGGTGCCTACGAAGAAAAGCAAGAAAGCACAAGAAAAATGCTGCAAAGCCCTGACTTGAAACTGTTTCAGTGGCAACACAGACTAATGACAAGCCAACGACTTTAGCAGCTACATAGACAAAGTCTTTTTTTCATATGATCGAGACATGAGAGTTTTTCATGTCTACAAAAATCTAGAAGTGGGAAGATACAACAACTCGTTTTCAATGAGGGTCCATTCCTTTAGAGACACACTACGAAGGAATAAAGAAAACTCATGAGAAAGCTACGAAAACAATCTCTGATTACTTAGAACAGATATAAAAGGAAAAGCAAAAGGAGAAGAAACAACAGAAGAAAATTGAGGGGCAGTAAGAATAGGTCAAGTTACTCAAGGCCGATAAGGAAGAGATGTTTACCTTGGCCTAGCAGGAAATGGCATTCTGTCCCCCTGCTCATAGCTATGCCTTGTTCCTCCATGAACAATATCTATTCTTTTGTTTAGGAAGCATCTGCCATAAGCTTAGTCATGATATAGAAGATTCAATGCAGTTTATGCAGATCTTGAGATGCTACAATATTTTGGACAAGCGTTTGATGTGGGATTTATACATGCATGACTACTTCCTGGGCAGTGATCAATCATTTAACCTAGTGCCATATGTAGGAGACATTCAACTTAGATATTTTACCTCGTGCACCCTCAACCAGGTTTTATGGAAAAAAGGATTTTGATAAGTTTGAAGAAAACTAGGTAAATAGGCCACTTGTCATTAGGATGGAGAATTGTCAGTCTGTGAATGTTTATAACAGACACACAACCCTCTTGTGGATTGAAGGATAGAAAGAATAGATGTTTAAAACTCAATAATGGTGTATTGATATATGCACAAAACAAATATTCACTTGTCAGGAGGAGGCCCGGGACAACTGCCAGAAAAGGTGGATGCTTTCGTGATCAATTGTTAGGATACGTGAGCCTTTGGGGCTCCCAATTTCAGTCGGGTTCTAAATAGGGTACCCTAGTATATTGTGTGCATGCAACTTCGTAGGGTCTGATGCATGTGTTTGAGACTTCTATTTCCCATCATCTGGCTTCCAACTAATCAGTACACCCTAGATTACGAGTTAAGTGAGGATTGGTGGAAAGAATTCATCCAGAAAAGATGGGTATAAACCTTGAGGGATAGAGATGTCTGCTAAATATGATCTTGCACAACTTCACACTGACCATCGCAACTCGAACCCAAACTTGCATAGGCAACGAACTACATGAGTACATGCAATAAGGCCAATGGGGGGGGGATGTTCGTGGCTAGATTTTCATACGTTTACTCACTCTTTTTACCCTATTATTTTATCCACTTCACGCCAATAGTGGTTAATCGATATATTAAATTTCATAGATATACCTCTTGTCATGTATTTATGGATTATTGTTCAATGAAGCATAGTTGTAGGGGATTATTACCTAAGTGGCTTACTAATTCAATTATTTCTGCATATTTAAAGGGATAATGATCAGGACCATGATTCAATGAATGAAGTTATTAAACTGGTAGCACTATTCTTGAATACTGACCTCAACAGTGAATCAAGCCTTCAATTGACACACGCTTATCTTTTAAGATTATGCTTTCGTTATGAAAAACACCATGTAATTAAGGGCATACAGTGTCATAATTCTATGAATTGTATCATTGACAAATTGTATAAAGTAGTTGTTGGCTATGAAAGCCAACACTGTTAAGAGGCATTAAGTTTGCAAGAGAATACTCTAACTTTGAGTCTATAACAACACAGTTGTAAAATCTCTTTTATTAATGATAAATTGATCTTCTAAGAATATTGCGATTCTTTGATCTCGCCACATCCCTGATCAAGGAGTTGGGCCCACTCTCCTGACCAAGTGTTGTTGGATTAGATGTGTGTTAGGTTTATTTATGTAACTTTGTTATTGTTGTGAATGTTCATCAACGTGTTTTTGTGAGTCCTTATTGTTGTTACTCGTATTTGTTGTTACAATTATTACTTGTTGTTATTCTTATTTTTTGTTAAAATATTGCTTACGGTTGCACATTGATAAATTTATAGTTAATGTTCACTGTTGGGTAGGGAAACTATGGCCTGCACATACATTACACGATAACCTTGAAACAACTAGTATAACCCTGAGTTAACAATTAAATGTGGTTTGGGTGAATTGCATGATTCATACTTGGACACCAACAGGAAGGTGGGAAGACAGTAGTGGGAATGATAGCAATGGGAATATGTGGTTTATGTGTTAGGATAAAAAGGGAGTTCAAATTGATCTTGAGCAACCGTCAACAAATATGCAACTATCTGCAAAAAGAAAACACCAAAAAATCATAAATCATAACATATGAAATAATTATATTCAACAGCGTCCAGAAAATCATATTATAACAGTAGTAACAAGAACATTATCACAAAAAAATAACACACTTATATCCTCCTACTTGTACATGAGGTCTACGATATCAACACAAACATTGGATTCTAAATCTTTCCCAACCTTTTGTTATGTTGCTAAGAAAACAAATATTTATTTAATAAACCCAACCATGTGACTAAGATGTACCTATTAGACTTGAAGCTGAGAGAAACAATACAAAACAACCCTCACATGTGAAAAATAAATTGATTTGAGTTATTATAATCTTTGAGAATTGAACATGTATGCATTTGTCTCCATTAAACCTAGAATAATTACAGATCACCATTTCCACAATGGCCTTTCAGATGATGGTCACAATGGGCATCCGGAGTTGAGTAGTCCATTGTGTTTTCCATCATGCCATTGTCCTCTGAAAACAATATCCTCCACTCCTCTATCTCAACTTGTTGCAATCAGTAAACACAAAATTATATATCTGCTACTGATTTCACAAACCAATATCTAAATATTCAAACAATATAAATTATGAAAGTTCTAAAACAAATGTGGTTGTACCTTGGTTACTTTTATCGGTAACTAGACAATGTCAACACCTTGCATAGATATTCCTCTTTTATTAGAGTTCTCTAGGCAAGAATTTATAACAAGGAGAACAAAATTTCTCATAAAGGCAACAGGGTAGATAATCTTTTATCTTTTTTTTTTGTATGTAATCATGTATGACACCCTAAGTCAGCATACCCAAGAGTAAAGGAGATGCATTTCTAGCAGCCTATGGCTCATCTTGCACTTTTCTACGATGTAATCAGTTACTAGGACCTTCCAATTCAAATTTAATGGATATTGTGAATGAATTAATGGATGGCACAATTTTTTTTTATGTTCATGCCATTTTGCTAAATCATTACCCATTGTCGGTTGATGGTTGTGCAAAATTGCTATTTTTAGGTATCTTATGTACAAGAAGAAGTTGTATAACTCTAGTCAAAACAACCATCTCCCGCTTAAGCGAGGCTAGCATAAGGATACCCAGTCTTGGCTCAAATATTGAGGGATAAAGGAGGATATCATCTTGGAGAATAAGATAATATTTGGGAAGATCATCTCCCCAAGAATAGAGCCAAAAATAAACTCATAATTAAATTTTAGAATTCAAAATTAGCTAAATAATTTCAAAAAAAACTTTTAATAACACCAGTAATCACAATTTTTTATTTATAAAAATACAAATAACTAAATAAATTTAATTACATTCAACATCACGCTGACAAAAATAATTCATTTTTTACTAAAACTTTACATGGACAGAAAACTTGTAATAAAAAAAACCTCTAAATCTTACACCCTGTTTAATTTTGAATATAGAATTTATAATGATTTCATTGTCCCAACATGATGAACAAAAAATAATGTCAAAATGTGACGAACAAAAAATTACTTTACAATGTGAACAACAATGAATGTTGTCATAATGTGATGAATAAAAAACAACATTGCAATGTTGTGACATCAAAATGTGATGAACAACAAATATCATCACAATGTGATAAACAACAAGTGTTGTGACAATGTGATGAACAAAAAAACATTATAAAGTGACTAACAAAAAAAAACATCACCATGTGGCAAAATATAAACAACGATGCAATATGATGAACCACAAACGTCTTTGTAATTGGGAAAAAATGATGTCTCAATGTGATAAACAAATATTGATATCACAATGCATTGAACAAAAACCATTTTCAACCATGGTCAAGCATGTTTAACTATGTGAGCCATGATCAACCTTTGGTTGACCACAGTTAGACACGATCAAGAATGATCATCCATGGTCAAGCATAGTCAACTATGGAGAACATCGTCAACATGGTCAAGATACACAACCATGGTCAACCAATGTCAAATATGGTCATCATATTTTCAACATTGTTATGTAAGGTTAATTGTGGTCGAGCATGCTCAGCATGATACATGGTCAACTATAGCTTGTATGTGCATCTTAGTTAGCCATAGTCAATCTTAGTCATCTAGGGGGAAATGCTAATAGCCTTGGTCAACCATGTTCACCATAGTCAACCACATGTTGACCATTGTCAATCATGGTCAAACAAACTCAACCATTGTCAGACATGGTCAACAAGTACAACCATGTGTAACCTTATCCATCCATGGTCAAACAAGGTCAACCATGGTTAATGATAACCAACCATAGTCAACATGGCCGACCATAATCAACCTTGCGAACAATTAATGTGCATTAACACTAACATTAATGCAACATTGACACTACATTAATCTAACATCATCCATGGTCAACCACAATTGATAAATATTAATATGACAAGGATCAACATTAATGTGGCACTAGCATATATCCATGTTAACCCCATATCGGTTAACCATTGATAGGGATCGAATCTCTTAAAGTGTAAACCTTTTTTAGATTGCAAAGTTTAAGAAAAGGTTTGCACATTGAGAGATTTGATCTCTCTGGTTACCTGATAGATTCAAATTTAACATGGACCTATGTTGTATATATATATATACAACATAGGTCCATGTGTCAATTTGATGCTAAACATGGAAGGAATTACACATTTCCTTTCATCTTGAACAACACACTAATAAAATGTTTTAACAAAAAAATAGTTTATTTTATTTTGTTTTATTTATTTTATAAAATATATATAGTCTCGCTCTTTTTATACAGATAGATAGATAGGTAGGTAGATATTTACATTGATTTTTTTTGTTATTAATAATTATTATAAATGTTACATCTCTATAGCAATAGAAGAAATTACATATATCCCTCATCTTAAGTAACACAACAATATTTAATGTTTTAAACATAATACGATTTCTTTTTTTTTAATATATAGAGGATTTCTCTCTTTCTATCTCTTTCTATACACACTTTTCCTTCATCTAAAGCAACACACTAACAAAGTATTTTAAACATTATAAGTTTTTTTATTTTCATTTACTTTTTATAATATATGCAATCTCTCTCTTACATAAGTGATATTTGCATTGACCATTTATTATTATTATTATTATTAATTTTTTTCAATGTTATATCTCAATTCCATATTAAGTATTGAAGGAATTATAAATTCTCCCCCACACCTTGAAATACCCTTAATTGAAAAGTATATAGAAAAAATATTTTAACCATATTGAAATATTTCATTAATAATCTACATTCAAATTTATTTGTCACTAATATTTTAAAAAACTAAATATTAACTTCAT
>APFE031591122.1:0-16660 GCA_000404065.3 Pinus taeda
ATAATCCTCCTACACTTGTGCCAATCGTCAAAACTACCGTTGTGCATACCCCACCATCTCGCACGTGTAGCGTGTAGTGCCCAGTCCAAATCCTGGAGGCACTACTTCTCTTGTACTTCCCTTTGAAACACATTAAAAAACAAATCACATCAATCAAGCCACCATAAGTGGGTAGATTTCTTACCTATAACAACACACAGTGCAGCAACTGGGTCATCATATTACAGCTCATTGTGGTGACTTCATGTAGCTAATTCTACCAACACTCTAATTCTTCGTCCGAGTATGAGTTAGAGGAAATCTTGTGACCCCATGTAATTCGTCCATTCGTTGTTGGATTGATCGAATCTTGGTCTCACGCTGTTATTTGATATATGAAGTCCAAATTATCATCACTTTCGTAAATAGCAGACTAGTTCAGTATAGTGTGATCCTTCAGCAGGATCTTTCGCTCCTTTAGGTTTATTACCCCATTCATGTCGGTAGTCGAATCAATGCCAAGGAACAAAGGGTAGGGGTTGTTGTCATCCATAATTTCTATTACTTGAAAGTCAGCCAATGCACTCACACCTTCAACATCTACAGTTACTCCTTGCATCCATCCCATGGGGATGATCTTCTGCTTATTTGTCATCCTTAACTGACTCAAAGACCACTGCAGAGTAGGTCTCCCTAGCTGCTCCCAAGTCTACTTCGGAAAAATATTCGGGTCTGACCCCAGATTTAGAAGAACTTGATCCATTTCGTATTCTCCTATCTGTGTGGTCAGTCTCATCTCACATCCTATCCTTGCATTATGCTTACCAATCTTCCATACCACGTGCAGTTCACCCAGAGTGTTTCCAGTGCATTTTTTTTATAATTTCTTGTAACCGCTTCACAACATTGCTATTACGCAGCAGCTTCATCCAGGTCTCTAGAACGACTGTAAGCATAGAAGGATCCATTTTCTGAATAGGCTTATCCCACCTCCCTGAGGTAGCAGCCTCAGTGAAGCTCTTCTTTTCTTCCATGAACGTTCTGCATGTATGCTCCAAATCAAATTCAGCCTCTTTTGTCGAAGCTTCATGAACCCACGAGCTGTCTTCAAGCTGCTTCCCCTTATTGCCGCCCTTCACAATTCCACTTTTGAGCACTATATTCACATTCAGATCCTCTTCGCGAGGCTTAGCCCTCGTCATCTATAGGTTCTGAGTTAGCTGTGGTGGTCACACCCATTTGTCATGTATCCTCACTATCAGTGTAGTAAATTCCTCCATCTCATGATCAAACTAAGTACTATATTTGCATGATGGACGTGTATCCTCGCTATTAGTGTAGGGCATTCCTCCATCTCATGATCAAACTAAGTACTATATTTTCATGATGGATGCGTTGGGTTAGTGCATTCATAGGCATAATGTCCTCGTCCTGCACAACTCTAACAGATCAGCTATCCTTGACCTGTGCGAGGTCCTCCTCCACCTTAGCCCCATCCACTCCCCTAAAAGACTATTCACGCCATCCTATCACTTTGGTGAGGAGGCTGCATTTCTTCCTAAACTCTATAGGCAGATGTTCTATCCATTGTCAATTCATAACTTCGGTAGTTGTGCTCATCATACCCTACCGACCTGCAGAACTTGCAGAACAGTTGTTGTGGTGTTTGTGCAAACTTTTGTAGCAAATGACACTTATCACTCCTATGTTCCCCCCTACCTAACATATAGCACACCACAATGGAGGCCCCGCGCTAGGTCCTGCTTGGTTTTTTTCCCTCAAGGGCATTGGTCCTCCTCCTATGATATAGTTCACAAAGACCAGGCAATGATGTTTGTCATGCCCCTAACCTTTACATTTTAGGTACCATATCTATTTGCGCGCCTTGGTCAAAATGTTACGTCCCGCTTCAAACTTTGTATTTCGAGGCAAGGATTTTACAACTACGCATCGATCTAATGAACCCCTAGATTTAGATCATGCATCAATGTTTCATGTAGTATTATTGCAATCTCCAAGACCTCTCCCTGAGTCGTAATCTTCTGTTGTGACACTGCAACCCCTAGATGAGGTAGGAGTGAAGCCACGAACAATTCGCGATGTTGTCCATAAGTGAAGTTCATATTAGCTTCACATATTTTACACTTCAATCTCTGATACAATTCCGAGGGTGTCTCACTTGGTTTCACCACGATTTCCTTGAACCCCAAAATCGACTGCTCCTCAGATTTAGGCCTATTGAACTCTTTATTCGGTGTGACCTAGATCTCTTCCAACCGAATGTTTGGGTGATCATTAGAGTACTTGATGTACCAAGTTAGCGCGTGATACTGTAAAGAAATAACCAACATTGCCTTCTTCATGTGATCATCTGTAACGCTATGACCTTCCCATACCGCTTATACGACGAACCAGAACTCGTTCGAGTCATCATTTCCGAAGTCCTTAAACAAAGTCAGCTTCAATGAATTCATCATGTTGAACTGGGGAGGAGGTGGTGGTGGCATGGGTGAAGCCACAGGTGGAGATGGTGGTGAAGGTGGAGGTGGTGTGGGTGGACGTGGTAGTCCCCAAAACCCTTGTTTTATCAACTAAACTACAATTGACGGAGAAGCCCACGCTACTCCCTCTTCATCACTCAAAGGAGGTGAAATCGGTGGGTTGTATTTAGGACCCTTTCTTCCTTCGTTCCTATAATTCCTTCCACTTCACGTATTTCCAAACATCAAGGTAGCTGCATAACCCTTTTTTCACACAATAACATCTTAATCCAAGTTTTTAAACACTTTAAGTACATACCTCGTAGACCTTTGAAGAACCGTTGCTCTGCCTAATTGTAACTAACTAAGGTATCAACCATGAATTTTGTCGCAAACCCCCCTATGATATGATCAAGCCAATGATAATAGCGCAGACAAACCTATCCTCAAAGGCTTCCAGTCTCTGGATTAACTCTGGGGTCCAAACAATAGGACCATCGGGCCTCCACCTTCCTTGGTTATCTACTAGCTTCACGATCCATTTGTATAACTCAACTAGAAAGGAACATAAAAATATTTTGTGGATTTTTGTATACAGGTACTTGTCTAACCACTATTCCTTTGCTAGTCATGCATTTATTTTCTCTTGTGGTGTGAATTCGTGGGTCTTCCTGTCCAACGAGTCTTTGACATCTTTCTTAGTTGGATTCGAGGGATGCGACATCACACAACTCTCACGTGGATTTGGATCCCGACAACGGAACCATTTATTGGCTTTGTGGCCCCTGACGAGGGTTCAGCATGAGTCATCCAAATAAATCCCTACAATAATGGCCCTTTCGGCATCAGCCCGCAAACCGCAGACTAAAGTCTCACCCGAAGTAGTATGGGGGAATGTTGGAACCAAGTTTCCACACCATGATATGGTCGTGATGTGAGCTTATACCCTCTGCCCCTACTTTCATGTAGGTCATGAAGTCTTAGGGATCTATCAGTCTAACCTTTATTCTATGCTTTAGTACCTTATTGAAGGTGTACAATTTGCCTTCGCACAACCCTAACCCATGGTTCATGTACTTTCGTGTAGCTATGACAATGTAATGTATAGGTTCCTAAGTTATCTCAAGTGTTTTACTTATCTTATTGGTGGATCACAGTTAGTGTCGCGTAAACTGATATCTTTACTTGCGTTCAATTAATAGATATAATAACACATATTCACACATGAAAGAAACATTGTAAATTAGACCCAAAACACAATTTAATCAAATGCATTAAGAGAGACTAAATACACAGTGATTGCAGTATACTTCTCTTTATTGATATTGTCCAATTTAATACATACTCTATTCGCTCTGAGCACACAGCTACAGGGGTCCATGCACTGAGCAATGGACATCCACCCTAGGCCTCTGCGCACTCAACTACAGAGCCTCTACCTACGCTAAGACCCAAAAACAGTTAGACTTCTCTACCAAAACTCCAATGCTTAACTATTTCTCCTTTATAACTACCTAGATCTTACTTACTAAGATCTTTTTTATACAATCCCATGGTCCGCGGACAATGGGTAGATATTTACAACCGACTTGAAACTTTAAAAATAAGGGCGGATAACCCTTAATGAATCTTGACACCTTTGGACTCTGCGACCACAAAATGTGGAGACTTTACAATTTTATTACAAAATTGTCCCAAAATATGGACTTTTAGCCCCAAAACTACTCTTGGGGGAACTCGTTCCCAACAACTTCTCTACTTTCTTTGACGCAATAAAATTTAAAACACTATCTACGATTCACAATATGTTTAAATTATTTTAATTCAGTTACTCGAACTGAAGAGTCTTAACACTATCTACGATTCATAATATGTTTAAATTATTCCAATTTAGCTACTAGACAAGAAGAATTTTATGTCCTAGGCAAAATGATTATGAACTTCCTGTGTTGGAAGAACATAGAAGGAAGTAAACATAGGGAAAGTGGAAAGTGGTAATCTAAAAGTGAGGGTCGAACTTGATCTTCATTCTCACTGCCTACTTTAGCATCTTGTGTAAAACAATCGGTAGAGCCAATGGTCCCTGAGTCATCCATTCTAGATTTGGACCAACCCTCTCTTCTTATTCTTTTTCCTCCTCCTCTCTTTCTGAATCAGACAGTTCCAACTTTGGGTCCATTCGTTCATCTTTGCCTCTGCTTCCTCCATTGCCTTTCCCTCTGCCTCCTTTATCATAATATGATCTCAAGATCACAAGTGTGTCTTCTTCCCCTTACTGGAAGACCGGAGGTTCCTCTCCATGTTGAATAGCTTCTACGAGACCTTCATGTGTGGCAAGGACTGCTACTTCCACTAATGATCCAAAAACTCATGTAGGAGTGGATTTTGGGTTTCTTGATGCATATGGAAGATCTTGTATTCCTAGGATCAGTCTAACTGCTTTCGCGAACTAGCGAGTGATGGCATGGACATAGTGAAGTTGATGGTATGGAATCTTGTGTTCAATCTTGGGAGGTGAGGAGTAACCCACTGTAAAGTCGTGTGCATGTGAAAGGGATTGTGAGTTATTGCCTTGACCAAATGGTTGATGAAAGAGTGTGAGAGTGTGTTCACACATATACAACTCGTTACCCTCCTAGCGCCAAATTTTTTTATGGTGTTGGACCCTCCAACATTTGGGGGATCACTCTAGTATGAATTCCCAACTAGGCCTCACATTATTTGTTGTGGGAGTCCCATCTGGTATGATGGCGTAGTTACCATTGTCTTAAGGATTTGCCTCAACTCTTGCTTGTCAACACAGGAGAGTGGTTTTCTTTCCCCTCGAGAAGTGAGGTTTGTGTGCCTAGTGAATTCTAGTGTACTTGTGTCATTGGTTCTTTCAAATTAAGGGGAGAGGGTGAGAGTGAGTCCCAAATTCGTTGGGATGAGGTCCTAACTTGGCTAGGAACAGACAACACAACAGGATGTCCACAACTTCCAGAGGAGTAGTCCACAAGGTTGCAGCAGTCACAACACATAAGGTAAGATAACACGTACAACACTCAATGAAGGAGCTTGAAAGAGTGTAATGGTTGTTACAGGTTTGTCTAATGTCTGGGGAGAGAGTCACCATGGGTGAAACAACATTAACAACATATACAACACATTCCCATTAATAGATTACGTATTACAACAAATGAAATAGTTCAATTGTTCAACAAGGTTAAAGAAGCTTGCATTAGAAGTGTTCAAGATTAGTCTTACAACATTTACAACACATGTCTAAAGATCTGTTGGCTTGCTAGCATGCTTTTGAATTAAGCAGAAGTTCTAAGACACATCATTACCCCATACATCAGTAACCTGAGTGGGGGCATTTGAGCCACTGCTTACTCCTAAAAGAAAGGATTACAAACTCTCTTGGGTATGTGGGAGGAGCTGAGTTGAAAATTCTTTTTCATGTACAAATGAGGGGGTATTTATAGCCAAGGGTAAAATTGGCCCTTGTGGCTATTCAACTACCCTCATGACTATTTAAATTTCATGACCTTTTGACTTTGCATGACTCTTTTTACAACAAGTGGGTCTCTTGGACTTCCACTTTACATTACATTGAATTGACAACATGGCCCATAGTGGAGATGTGGACAACATGACTCAAAATGAAAGTGTTGGTAAATTCTTGCTACTACTCAAGTGCATGTCAAGTTGGAGTGTTTCTAGGTGATGGATGTCTTCATTTTGTATCATAGCTTCACCTCTACATGGCAAAGTGCGCAGAGTCTTCGATGCTTGTTGGTTCGTTTGATGTTTCTTTGGCACGTTGCTCCTTGCTTACATGTTAGAAGGCTTGACACGCTCATTTATTCACAAAAGGTGCATGTTTGTCTCTTCATCCATTTGTGAGCACATCTTGCATGCTTGCTTTTATGTCCATCTGTGAACACATCTTTTGCATGATTATGGATTCACAAGCACATCTCTTTGCATGCATCGCACGTTCGTCCGTTGGTGAGCTTATCCTTATGCATGTGCTCCCTTCGTTCATCCCTTTCATTGCCATGCCATGTTTGTTAATATACCTATGCTTGTAGTCACTCATCACAAGATGAAATCAATTCCAAAAAAATCCTAGCCTACCATGACACATGATCATTTTGGATGCAGGTGACCGGGAGAGGTAGCATAGTTGCGAAGTGGGGTGATGGCTCTGGACACTGCTGATGAAAATTGTGCAAGAGTCATTAGGTGATGGAGATGGGCAATCCAAGTCGACAGTGACTGTCCGTGAGGTTCAGCTCGGTAGGAAGCAAAAATTGTGCAAATTTTGGGATGGACAGTCTGAGCTGTAGGAAGGCAAGGTAGATAGATCAACTTAGAAACACTTGCTTCGTGCTTCCATGCTATCAAAGGGGAGTCGGGTCATTAGAACTTTAGCAAAATGACTAAGTTTGTGAAGGAGTGAAATATACAAATGTGATCTTACAAACACACATCTACATGACTTGATGACGAGAGGACTCAATCCAAACAAACACACATGTTCAACGCGACTCACTCACAGTGCAAGCGACAAGCATGCCACTCGTGATTGATCGTTGATCAACCGTGATGACATTTGCGCCACAGTGAATGTGACTCGTCATCTGAGTGTGACAAATTCTTTCATAGCGACCATAACATGTACACACAAAGTGAAGACCTTGAGCATGAGTAGAACATGGTCACAATCAAGATATTGGCATCAGCATGCAAAGCTTGGGTGGAATGAGAACGAGAGGACTGTGTGAAGGCTCACACGAGCTCATGGAGTGAACCCTAGTTTTATGCAGGCTCCCAATTTGGGTGCAGGCCAAAATTTTGGAGGGTGGTTGTAGCCGCTACAACAAAACTTCAACAAATAGGTATTTTCTATTCAAATCTTTAGATACTGAAAATTTGTCTAACCACCTCACTACTTGGTGCATACCTACCTGTACCTTATTATTTTTACCTAAGTTAACAAGTGCCAAGTCATGTATCAAAGCCCTAATTAACCGATCCCTCCTTTTTTTTATTCAAGAGATGTAATTGAATTGTAATTTCCTCATATTATCCATATGTCATCCACATGCAAATATATGATCCATATTTTTTCCAAGAAGGCTACCCTCTCTATCTAGCTATGGGAACCATACCCTTAAGAGAGACACTCATTCCTTTTGAGCAAAGATACTACAATCATCCAAATAGGATTCAATGATGGGCTATCCAATATGGGAAAAATACCTCCAACAGGTTCCTAAGTATGGCTAGTCCTCCAACATTGCCTTTACCATCTATGGCCGTGACTACACATCCCTTCCCAAAATGAGCTACAATATTATAAATTTTCTTATAGAAAATTTTGTGCATTAATGTAATTTAAGGCATTTAGTTGATTACTCTATCTCTAAAATACCTTTCTTTTCTCAAGATATTTATGCTCGTGATATTCCAAGAGATGATTTTCATTGCAAAAAATTTTTGATGGAGAAAAATACTTAGGTGAGAAGCATGATTTTCATTGACCATCTAGTTTCCCACTATTTGAAAGGTTCCTAGAGCTGTTTTTCACCATTTTTCATAAGATCTTTATGTGGTCACCCTATAAATCCCCACTTATGAAAGGCAAATAACATAGTAAATGCAATGATAATACTTATTTAAACAATTATGACTAATAGTCAAAAATTTATTTCTGATAAACATAGATACCTATCTAAACAAATATAGAAATGACATGTAAATAAATATGAGTTCGAACTGAAGGTTATAAATTAGAAAATCAGATAAGACATTATTATTTAGTTGTAAATATATATGATAAAAAAATTGTAAAAATTATCAATTTTTATGTATTGATATTAATATACTTTAATATACTATATATCTTTAAATTTTTTTTGATAACAATTAACATAAATCAATCTCAACTCTGGATTTATCAATCATAAAAAATACCAAATCCTTTGTATATCAATGGTTAAAAGTTTACACTTTTACAAACTTAATCCCTCAAAATTTTTGATAAACTTAAATAATAATCAATATATATAAATACATACAAACACAACCTCCCTCTCTGCATCAACTCCATCTTAATCAAGTGAATAATCAATATGGACTGAAAAAGATACTAAAATTTAAAAAGTAATAAATAGTCAAAATCTAAAAAAATAATAGATAGTCAATCTTACAATGGACAACAACTTAGTTGGGTAATCTCTTTAGAAATTAGAGATTACCAATTGATCAGCAACCTATGGGCAATGGGCAACAGTTCAAGCAAAAAAGAACTTTTAATTTTCCCTTGTATCAACATATATAACCCATTAAGAAACCATAGAATATGACATCCTGAATTGTTATGCAGTAACCCGCATACTTCTCTACTTTGAATTTTGATAAAAATGAACATAAATCAATCTCGAACTCGAGATTTATCAATAGCAATAGTTAAAAGTTAAGAAATTAATAAACAGCATACCTGCAATTTGTTGCAATGTAGACAAACAAAGTTCAAATTATATTTGAATCCATTCAGCAGTTCAAGGAAAAAGAAAAGCTTGAATTTTCCCCTGTTGTATGAACAGATATAACCCATCAAGAAACCACAAAATATCATATCCTGAATTGTTATGCAGTAACCCGCATACTGCTCTACTTGCATTGACGCAATAAAAGTTAAAACACTATCTACGATTGTCCCAGGCAAAATGGTTATGAACTTCATGTGTTTGAACTTACTGTGTTGGAAATTAGTGTGAGGTGGTAATCTAAAAATGAGGTAACAACGGTTACACTTCATGGTTTAATATCTGGCATTACTAACAATAACTGATAAAGATTTTGAATCATTTTTGACACCATGAATTTTAGAATGGGGACTTGTTCATAATATTCATTAGTTAATTTCCCGGGAATCAATTCAAATCCGTCCTATGTTAATTTCCGAAACGGATCCCTCTCAACAGGAAACGTATTTCGTGTCATACACAAACACATCCTCTCTGCATCAACTCCATTAACTACATGTTAATGAATGAAAAATGGATGCAAATTTTAAATTAAATTTCCATGGCACTTGGCAAAAATATTACCTTTACTCAAACAATATTTGCTCAGCTTTTAATATAAAATTGCAAAATGGAAAAACTATCAGCATACAGATATTTCACCAGTTAGGGAATGAATCATGACACCAACAACAAATAGTCGCAATTCCCCTAAATGCATTGCCGGGGATTGCCCTAGGTTGAAAGCCCATATTTACAAGAACTTATTTACGGCTACCGTGACTTATAACACTTCAAAAACATGAAAATAAACAGCATCCATTTAAAACCCAAAGAAAAAAATCACCTTAAAACTTCATTGAAACCTGTGAATTATGTCCGTTTTAGGAGGAAGGTCGGATAAAGATTTAAGAACTAGGAGACTGGGAATCTGGGAGACTAAATCTGTTCCTGCAGAGAGGGCATTCAAGTCTAGAAAGTTCAGATTGAAACCAAAAAAAAATGCAGGTCCCATGAAAAAGGTGACTGCAAGGCAATCGTTTTGTTGGCCCTTCGGTGGACAGCGTCTCATGACATATTGCACATATCAATGTGTCGCCCTCGCCATCATCGTCAATTATTACGTATTCGGCAGAGGCAACAGCGGCCATAGCAGCGGCTAAGGGAAAGGTCCTGTAGAGAGCAATGAATCGGTCTCGAAAATTAGGATTGAGATCGAAATGTTCGACTCTCAATTGTATACTCTTACTATCGTTTTCCAAGAGTTGCAGTACCCGATTACAATCTGAAAAACTTCCACTCCATACAACTTGATGGCTCCACACAATTCGATCGAGTCGGCCCCAATCTACGATAAGTCGCACCAAAACAATGTTAATGTTTTCAGCCATTGCAGCCTTGATATTCCTTTGGCCACTGTAGTTGAGAGGACGCCATTCAAGCTCGGGTTTCTGTCCAATGTCATCTAATTGAAGTACGCACACATTATCCCAAACATTCTCCAATTCCCAGTCTTCATCCCAAGCATTCTCCAATTCCGAGTCACTATCTTCGCTACCTCTTTCAATCCATCCGTCTTCATCCCAACCATTCTCCAATTCCGAGTCACTATCTTCGCTACCTCTTTCAACCCATCTAAACGTTACGCTAGAGATCAGGTGCTGTTGAACGGGGTCTTCTTTTTGGGTGGATGCCCCTCCTTCATGTGAAAGGCCATCAGCTGTACTTGTTAGACTGGAAGGTACATATTCCCATAATGTCATGTCTCTACTGCTGATTGTGTTTTCCATGTGACGCGTAACCCTGTCATGAATTTCTCTAGCAAGATTGGTATCGCTTACATTTCGTAATTCCTCCATCTCGTCGCTTTCTCAAAGAGTTCGCGAATATATCCTGAAAGAGCGCGATACAAGACTTTCTTCCGATAACTGTAATGCTTTATATATTTATACTATCGTTTTAGAGTTTGTAATAACTGTAATGCTTTATATATTTATACTATCGTTCTTAGAGTTTTGTTATCTTTCGCAGGCCGACCAGAAGAATGACTAGCTTTTAGTCCTCATTCAATTGAGCCTCCAACATAATTTGTTTGGGGTCGCTTAGCTATCATTATTCCAACTCGTTGCAACCATTTAAGTCGTTTATTTAGTCACGGTTTAAAATCACATAAGCTTTATACGCATTCATAATTCTTAAAGGAAGAGCTAGTTTGAAAATATTTATAGCCTTTTTTTGTTATTACCATAGTTATATTAAAAGGGTGGTTTGGTGATTTGAAAATGTTTATAGTCTTTTATTACTAGAATAGATATATTCATAGGGTGGTTAAAATATGTTAGATTAATATTATTTTTGAATTTTGAATTTTATTTCTTGTTGTATTGTTTATGGAAAGTTCAAAGTGATGTTGATTGACATATTTTAACAATTTTATTAATGTTGTTGAGGAGATTGATGACTAGAATATGTTGGTAGGATTAGTGGAACATAGCAAGTTCCATACTATAGTAAAATATGGTAAAATTATATTTCAGAAATAAATGATTAATTGTGGTGGCCATGGTTGTGCATGTTAAACTAAAATTGCTTATGATAGACTATTATTGAATATGGTTAACTACTTGATTGTGATTGAACATTTTGAATATAGTTGACAATGAATAACTATGATTTTAGGCTATCATATACACCTAGTGCACACATGTTTTAGCCTACATCTAACGTTAAGTTTTTGTGGCCTATGTTTAAAGTAAGTTGTGCACCTCAAGTCTTCTCCTTTTATATATTCTCTCATTAAATAACATCTCACCACAACACATCCATCCAAATTTCAAAAGCTCTAGGACACCTCATAAAAACTATTAGATTTCATGGCCTTAAATAGCCTTAGGCATAAAAAACTCTAGGTATTAAAGAAAAGGGAAGTTATGTATGATACTCTTGCATCAAACTCCTAGAAAATATTATGTATGATACTCTTGCATCAACCTCCTAGAAAATAAAATATTTCATGGAGGCATGTCCATGAGACATTAAATAGTTATGCCATGTTTTTGCATCTCTCTAGGACTCATATAGTTTCTTATTTAGTTAGAAGACCCTTCCACTTGACCGAATACTCTTAGAAATCTTATTTTATTTTCCCTTTGCAATTCATTGATTAAGCTTAAGCTCTATGTGAAACTCTTTGAAAGTGAGTAATTTCTTCTTCCATCGAATCTCTATTGTATATTCCCCATCCTCTAAAGAAATTGTCACTTGGTCCATTTTTATGGGGAATAAAAATGGAATATCAAGAAGAAAAATATTCAAGCATTGAAAGCTCACATCGACCATCAACAAAAACATCTCCAACTTTTATAGGATAACCTCACTTTGGCACAAAATGGAATGAAACAACATGCATATCAACATCGATGTGGAATAAGTTTTGATGTAGGTGACCCAGTATTTTTCGAGATACAACATACGAACAAAGGTCCCTCAAGCTAGCTAAGAGGGATAAATTATCACTAAAGTACTATGGTCCTTACAAGGTGTTGCAAAATATTGTTACTATGGAATACAAACTGTATCTCCCTTCATCTTCTCGAGTGCACAAAGTTTTCCATATTTCATGTTTAAACAAGGTTATAGATGACAAGCTCCAAGTTCAAATAATATTTTTGTAGCTAGATGAGGAAGGAAAAATCATATTGGAACCTAAAGCAGTCACATATACGCAAACTCAACACCTACAAAATCGATCACTTTCAAAGTATCTTATCAAGTGGAACAACTTATCCACCAAAGATTTCACATGAAAGGACGAGCATTTTATACATAAGCATCCATAACTACCCAAGCGTTGAGGAAAACACTTTTTCAAATGTGTTAAACATCATTGCTTGAAGCTCGAGAATTATTTTCAATGAAATCCTTGTGCGTTTTATGTTGAGGTATGCTGGTTATGTTTATGTGATTTAATTAATTCTGGTGTTGGTCAAAGTTTGATATCAAATGACAATCTGTTGAGAGTGGCTTTGACATCTCTATATGAAAGGTTGCAATTTGGAATCCATGTTGATTCCTTATAGTGGGAATAGAAATATTTAGATATATGTGGATTGAAGTTCAATGTGTGAAGTGAATTCAACAAACTTTGGAGACCATTGGTTCATGTTTCCAATTCTTTGAGCTCACTGAAGAAGGGAGTAAGTTGTTATTTTGACATTGTATCAACAAATTGAACCTAAACAACATAATTCTATTTGAAAAATGGCTCAAAAGACTAAAATATTAGATTATTGAATGCTTTGATACACTTTTCTATAGATCACACAATCTAAGTTAACAAATACATTCTTTCCAACATTAAAATATTTCTACAAAATGCACATGAAAAGATTTATTCTTTGCAGCTTGAATAACAACTTCAATGAGATGAGCTATAGAAGGGTAGTCATCATTCTAAAATTGTATTTGTTCACGACAATCCTCTCTTTCAGACTAAGACAAAATCCCATCAGATATGGCAAACTAATCAAGTCACTGTAGAAGTAGATCTACATATAGATGGAAAATTTCAGCCTTCACTTTCCAAGACCATCATGAGAACTTGGGAAGAGCTTATTCATAAGAAGCACACAACTGGCCTTAGATATGATAAGGATGTTTCCTTTCATAATCTAAATTACTCAAAGCCCTTCCAATTTCATAGTGATGGATATCTTTATGACAATTCATTTTGAGTTGTTTCAAATCCCACTCGTCTTCCATAAGATCCACAACATAATGTTAAATTTGAACATTGTGACTAAGTTGCGCATATGAAGGATCATTTTTTTCATCTTCATCCATGTGAGAAATATCATAAAACTTCTCATTCCTCACACAAATTCTTCAAAAACAAGCCTCCTACAAGATAAAATATTGACCTTGAATGGATAGCTTCTTAGCAATGGCCTTCAATAGCAAAGAAAATATTTCAATCATATGCCAAAATTTGTTCTAGATTATTGAATAGTCTTGAAATTGAGATTTCTCCATCTTCTCACACCCAATCTTCAAAGCAATGTCAAGCAAGGCTGAGCCATTGCCTCAACATCCTACATAATTCAAATTTGTAGCGAGAGACATAGATACCCATGAGCAGGCCTTTGATTGGTGGTTTGCCATAAAACATTTGTGCAGGGTTTGGACCTCACCTTTGAGGTTGATCTTTTCCATGTTCAAAGAATTGGGGACACTTACTCTAATAAAAGACTTCAATTTCTTTAAAATTTTGGAAAAGTTCTAGTAATTGCATTAAGCATTCCATAGTTGGTGGTCATCCTTAAACCACCACAAGTTGTAGACCTCCCTTTTCTAGGTTGAATTTATCCCCCTCTAAATAATTAGGGACACCTCCTCTAGTAAAATATTTTATCTTCTTGCAAGATTCAGAAGAGTTCTAGGAATCGCTCTAAGCATTCTAGTGTTAGTGGTCATCCTTAAAGTAGCTAGGTACTATTTAGTTAAAGAACATAAAATGTTCTTGAAGTATAAATATGCATCATAAGATTGCATTTTGGTTTGTAGGGTACTTGAGTTAGTTTCATAATGCAACAAATATTGTAAAATATGCTTCAATACTTCTTTCAAGGAAATAATTATTTTTGGCTTTATTCCTTTGGTGATGTCTTAATGCATGTCTTTATACAAAAAAATTCTATTGATTGTTGATAAATAAGGAGAATAGATTTTGTGCTAATGTCGATATTTAAATGATTTTTATTTTTAGCTTTGAATATGGGTATTAATGTTTTATTCTTCCACACTTACCTCAAATGCCCACTTCTGTTTATTTTTAAGTAATATCAACATTGATATCAACGAGAGTGTTTATGTGTGAACATAGTAAATCTTGACACTTATAATCACAAGTTGTGTTCCTCTCTAGAGAATATTTGTTTTGCAATATATGACAATTGTGTGGAATAGCTTAACAAACATAAGGAAGGTTTATTGTAGTTCTACTCTTTCATTAAGACTTTGCAATATTGTTTCCTCAGTAAAATGTAAGGTTGAGTTCTTTTGTGATTGGAAGCGGATCCTTACTAATGATTTTTCATTTTGAAAATTGAATAGTACATTAGCTCTATTATCCCAGAAGGAGTGAAGGAAAAAAAAAACTCTATTCCTTCTTGCTTCAAAAGTGTGTAAACTACAAGAATTCGTAATCCCTTTTTTCATATGGAACACTCAGTTTAGTTTTTAGTTCCTCATCTTAGAGAGAACTAGGTTTCATAACTTCTTTTGTCATATAGATAGATGAATTAGAAATTAGATTCCTCAGTCTTGAAGGAGACACAATAATAAGACCATAATGGTTATTAGTGAGGGTTTTTATTTAGGATGAAGCCATTATGATTTCATAGTTGATTTGGATTCTAGAAACTGGTTTTTCTTGTGGAAACAGAAAGTGTTGATTGAGCATATTATGTTGTTAAATATGCAGAAACTTGTAGATTCCTATGGTATTCTTGTAGTGTATATTGTTTTGTGCCTCGAAGCCTAGAAAGATCAGATTGAGACATTAAATGTTGGAACATTAGCCTATTCTATATAGAAGCCCACAATTTCTTCTTAGTCTCATTTAGTTTTCCATTGATATAAGTAATAGGCTTGTCATCGTGGTTAAGAGAAACACCAATTAGCATTGAATTTTTCCTAAAACGGTTTTCTAGAATCATGCAACTATATGATGTTACTCTCTAGTCCCCTTTAATATTTATGCATTAGAACTATTAAATTGTTCCTTGTGAGAATTCTTCCGATGTAAATTTTTATTTCATTGTCAATGTCGATTCAAGAATGTGTTCGAAAATAGTTTGATAATCATGGGTGATAAAATATATGCGAGGAGAATTTTAGTGGATAAATTAACCTCGAGCGACCATGAAGAAATACTGTAGATTTAATTCCATCAACATTTGTATAATTTATATTTTTGACCTTGTAGGTTTTCTATATAACATTATGTTGAAACCATGGACTAAATATTATCAAACCCCTTTAGTTATCATAGGTAGAACTTTTCATCTACATTTTCTCTCTTTTCCTAGTAGTCATTGGGATCGAAGCAATCTCAGCTTGGTGCAAGATGACCCTCTTCAAGGAGACTTGGATCCAATGAATATGAGAAGCTTCAACAATTAATGAAATCGAGGTAATTCAAAAATTATCATCTCTATCTATGTTTATTGAGGATCAAACAACTGTAAGGTTCTTTGACTTAGTGAGCATTTTCCAAAGTCCAACTGGTCTATTTGTTGGGTGATAGGCCCAATGGACATAAATATTTCCATTGAAAGATGTCCATCTCATGCATTGCAATCACAGATGAGTTGTGGTAGTAGAGTGTGAGGACCCAATCATTATTTGAGCCATGAGATGTCATCAATTAGACATCTAGCATATTAAATTTGTTGTGGTAGGCACAATAGTAATAGATAACACATGATTGAGATCTCACTAACAGGATATATAATCTATCATCTATCACCTATCATCTAGGATCCAATATAACCAAATCTAACATAATAACAATAATATAAAGGCACAGAAATAACAATAGTGGGATTCTATGCGGCACAATAATAACAATATGGGGACAATAGGGGAACAACAATAATAATAAGGGATATGACGACAATAGTA
>APFE031591128.1:0-42300 GCA_000404065.3 Pinus taeda
CACTTACCACTCATTGCATCGGGTGATGCTCACAGGGGTGAAGAAGTGGGATTGAAACTAGTGAAATGAATCACATAGTGTCAATCATCACTTCTGGGGCTTGCACCCGGTAACTAGGACTTCCCAGGAGGTCACCCATCCCAGTCCTATCAACACCTTGTTCATTGGATCACTCCAAATGATGGGAGTATTACAACTCCACCCATAAAGTACCTCAAACAGACTCATCCTCAGTGACTCTTGATACCCATTGTTGTAAGAAAACTCAACTAGTGGAAGATGCTCCTCCCACCTCCTTTGTTGATGCATAACATACATTCTCAACATGTCCTCCAAAATCTTGTTGAACCTCTCTGTCTGTGGATGATAAGTTGTACTGAAGGCCAACTTTGTACCCATACTTGCAAATAACTCCTTCCAAAACCTAGAAGTGAACTTGGCATCTCTGTCTGACACAATCTTCTTCGAAACACCATGCAACCTCACCATCTCCCTGACGAAGACCTGTGCTACCTCACTAGATGAATAAGTAGATTTAACCGCTATGAAGTGAGATACCTTTGTCAACCTATCAAACACAACCATGATAGAATCATGTTGTCTAGATGTCCTTGGCAAACCTGGAATGAAGTCCATGGAAATGACTTCCCATTTCCATTTTGGAATTAGAATCAATCGTAGGAAACCACATAGATGCTTACCCTCTACCTTTACCTGTTGACAATCCAAACACTTAGCGACAAAATAAGTTGCCTCTTTCTTCATATTCGTCCAATAGTAGGAATTCTTCACATCTGTCAATGTCTTCTAATATCTCGGATGACCTGAATAAGACTTAACATGAAATTTCCTCAAGATAAGCTTCTTACGTTCACTATTGTCTAACACATAGATCATGTCCCTAAATCTCACCAAACTACCTTCCGTGAGATGATAATCCACATCTTGATCACCTGTATCCTACTGTTGCAACCAGTTCCTAAGCTCCCTATACCTGTCATCTTGTTGTCCTGCCTATAAGATCTGATCCTATAAATTTGTCCCACATGAACTCATAGATGCTATGTGATTTACCTGCACCCTTCTACTAAGAGCATGTATAACCTTGTTCTCCTTTCCCTTATGTACCTAATCTCAAAGTCAAACTCATCAAGTGTGGCCAACCATCTAGATTGCCTAGCATTCATATTGGGATGGTAAAATAGGTATCTCATCCTACTAGGAACTCAAGATCATGTGTCACATAATTTTTCTCGTGCTCATTCAGTTTCCTTGACTCATAACATACCACCCATCCCACTTGCATCAGGACTCCACCAAGTCCTCTCTTGCAAGAATTTGTACAAACCACAAACTCTTTATCTAGATCTACAATCTTTAGAACTGGATCATTTGTAAGCAACTGCTTCAATTGCACAAAATTGGATGCACATTCCTCTGTCCATTCAAATTTCTTTCCTTTTCACTACAAATATGTAATAGGATAGGTAATATGTGAGAAGTTCTTGATGAACCTCCTATAGTAACTTGCTAACCACATGAATGATATGACCACATCCACATTTCTAGGAGTTATCCATTCCATGATAGATCTTATCTTTTTTGGATCCACTTTTGTGCTTTCCTTGGAGACAACATGCCCCAAGTAGTGTACCTATGTCCGAAAGAAACTGCATTTACTGAGCTTGGCATACAAGTGATGCTCTCTTAATAGTCTCAATATTTCTGCTAAATTTTCGACACAAACTTCCTCATTCTTAGAATATATCAATATATCATCAATGAATACAGTCACAAACTTGTCCAGATAAGGACACAACATACTATTTGTCAAACACATTAAATTAGCCAGAGCATTAGTCAAACCAAAAGGAACCGCAACAAACTCATAATGGCCATACCTGGTTCGGAAAGTAATCTTGTATATGTCCTCTTCTTTGATGTGTACCTGATGATATCCTAATATCAAATAAATCTTTCATAACACTATTTCTCCTTCAACTGATTAAACAAGTCATCGATCCTCGACAACAAACACCTGTTCTTGATCGTCACCTTGTTCAACTACCTGTAATCAATACACAACCTGAGAGTACCATCCTTCTTCTTCACGAACAATACTAGTACCCCAAGGCAACACACTTGGCCTAGTGTATCCCTTTTCAATCATTTCCTTCAAGTGCAACTTCAGTTCCACTAGCTCTGGAGTGCTCATCCTATAAGGTGCCTTTGATGTTGGTGTTTTTCGTGGTACCAACTCAATAGAGAGGTCCACTTACCTGTTAGGCGGTAACTCTGAAATATCTACTGGGAATACATCCTAAACCTGTTGCAAGGTCAGGTACCTCTTCAAGACTTCTGCATCCTTGACATCCTTACCATTATCACTAGAAATATGCACTACAAACAATACATGCCCTTTCCTGTGACTACACTTTACCTACATAATTGTAACCATTATAACTGATGTTGCCTTCTTCTTACCCTGCAAGATTGTTTATTCTCCATTGTCATCCAAACACTCAATGGCCTTTTCATAACAATCCACCTTAGTCCTATGAAGATACAACCAATCCATACCCATAAGCATATGATACAATCCCAATAGAAGCACATTTAGATGTGTTGATGTAGGCATACCATTCAACTCAAATACACAAGCTCTTACCCAACGATGAACCCTTTTTTTTTTTTTTTCCAATAGTTGTAGACAACTGCACCAACCAGGACTCTACATGCACTTATTTTCTCCAACCACACATCCACCAAGTCAGGGTTAACATAACTATAATAATATCCAGGTTCAATCAAAATAGAAACAACTTGATCACAAAGCTTATTGTCCATCTCGATAATAGATTCCTAGTGATCCACTTTCCTATTATCCAATGGTGCATAGGTTCGAGGAATTCTTTGCCCAACATCCCCAACTATCTATGACTCCTTAGCAATGTAGATCTAAGCCTACCACCCTGACAGGAGGGAGAATCCTTCTTGATATGTTCCTTGCCACATATCCAACACCGCAATTATCTCCTACCATCACCTATGTTCCACTGCTCTCCAGACTACGACCCATGTCCCTTCTTAATTGAATTAAACTTCTTATAAGGAGCAAAATTATCTTTCTCACCTGCATCCTGAGGTCCCATTTACCTTTAGTATTGTCATTCCATTTCCAACCTTTCTTAGACTCGGTCTTACGCTTTGATTGCGCATAACAGTTCTTCAACTTCCCAATGAATTCTTCCTGCGATCGAGGCTCATCATACTTAATCCCATCATTGAATGCTAATGGAAATCCACTGACAAATATATGAACTTTGGCTTTCTCATCCTTATGATACAGTACATACCTAAACAAATCCAAGAACTTAGTTTTGTACTCCTCATCTGTCATTGACCCCATCTTCAACTTATAGAACTCCTTGGCTTTACTATCGTAGTACCTCTCTTACAAGTACTTCTTCCTGAAAAGTCTCTTGAATTCATGCCAACTCATCTCCTTTGTCCTGATGTCTCTAACACGCTTCACATCTTCCCACCAGATGCCTGCTTTCCCTTTGAGGCTGAAAATAGTTATCCATGCCTTCATGTTCTTTATATAATCGTGCAGCTCAAAGAATTTCTTCATCCTAGGCAACCATGCCTTTGCATCTTCTAGTTTCCTCAACTCTCCAACAAATGTAGGTAGCTTGGATTTCTTGAACTCATCTAGTAAATATCCCCTATCAATCCTCCTATAAGGATGATAGCGATGATGACCATGATACCCGTCTGAACCAGAACTAGAGTAGAACCCATGTCCATTGCCTCTTCTATCAGTTGTATCCAAGAATCTGCCAACTCTGACTGTGTCATCCATGTCCGACCTATGCCCACCATGAGACCTACTACCATATGCTCCATTAGTCTTGTCCATAACTAATATGTGGTTGTCCATGACTCTGTAATTCTGACAAACTATGAAGGATAATTGCATTTATCTTTGCTTGTTTCTCTTGTGTCCTGGCAAGTCTCTCCTATGACTAAATGACCTTATCATTATCTGCTTTGCAACTTATTATCTCTTCTTTCAAACTTCTCAATGTGCTTGCTATGTCTGAAGAGTACTAATCTCTTAGCTACTCATCTAATCTGTAAAGGGAGTCTCACAAACTGTAGTCCACCATTTTGCTAGTCATCTTTGATCTTCTTCATGCAAATATACCATGTCAGCTAAACCAAAATATAAACATAATCAACATAACTCAGTGAAGTTCAGGGGAGGTTGTCTCGTCTACAAAATCAGTCCATATTAGCATGATACATGTAGAATCATAGTCACATATATATATCGACATCATGCATGAAAATACCAATTACATACCATGACCTCATGCATGACAACCATAACCATGAAAATGCATGCATAACGACCACATAGAGAAATGACATGCATTCATAGCACATACATTCTGCCCATTAAGTACAAGTAGTGAACCATGCTCTGATACCAAAATTTAACCACCCCTCCCATATCTACCCACTTTCACCAGCCTGCCAGGGTAAACATGAGCCGAAGGCTACTATGACATGACTCAACCTCCTAAGTACAGTTAAGGAAGTGGAATCGATAACCTAAAACTTTACTGACCTTCCTTAAGAGCTAGAGGACCCCCAGGAGCCAAATAACCACTCCGGGTGCCATAACCCTAAGTTAACTTGCTTTTTGAGTGATATGGACTCTTAATCACTTGCATAACAAGGAAAAATAGTGAATGTAAGCCTTTAGTCGCACGTATAACCTTGCCTCCCAATGACTGCAATCTAGATTTCTCGGTTGTGAGCATGTGACCCCAAAATTTGAGCCACTTTTTCAGGGCTAGTAACCAGACCTATTCCCATAACTTGATAAAACTTTCAAGAATGATGAATGACACCAGGGAAAATCCATTAATGCCAAAATTAGTCAAGAAATTGACCTAACTAGGCCTAACCATGACAAACAATTCGTTAAACACATTGTGAACGTGAAATCTATAGGTCAGAAATTCATATATGAACATAGGGGTGTCATACTTATCTGAGAATCATCAATAAGGTCTAATTCCCTCTCACAATAGCTGCAATAATATCTACTAGGTCATGCATTTAATAAGCATTCATTTACAATCAAAACATGATAAGATCCATAACTAGAATTTGTCATAAAATCATGCTTATAACCAACATATAACCAGAATAATAAGAATGATATAACAACCATCAAAACCACATAATAGAAAGTACATTTACTCATAAAATAAAAGAGGAAAATAACTCTTATTAACATATGCAAAATCCAGCCAATTCAGGGACTTCCACGTACCACCCGACCATAGATTAGGCTGAACCAAACCTTACTTTCAACCAATCACCCTTGTGCCATATTCCAAGCATGAATGTGGGACTCACAACAAAGCAACCTGAGATTCCTCAGGCTTTACCGTAATCCCTCCAAAATTGGTCAAGGGACTCCTAGTACCGAAACAAGTACCCACACAATTAGGCTTTACCGCAATACTGTCAAAACCGGTCAAGGGATCACTAGGCCCTAAACAAGCTTGGATGCATCTAGATTTCTTCACAATACCTTAAGGAATTTTCCCGTCTCCACCCTCAGGATTTACCGCAATCTCGCCAAAATCAGTCAATGGATTCGTAGGCCCTTGGGAATTTTCCTAAGACCACCTCACTCGGTTCCAAAATCATCTGGAAATCCAAAGCTCAACCAAATGAAAGAACCCCATCACACCATGGATATCTAGAAATGGTTAGGAAAGGCTAAAACCACTGTCTCACCTGGCAGAACCCATGCCAATGACAACAAGAGAACCAAATACACACTTGCATGTACCATGCATGCCAAAAATAATAAGGGAATCATATATGCAACTCGATACCTACAAAGTAATCTCGTTTTAGCCGCTTGATCCAACTCTTCCTTGCTTGATCCTTGATTTCCTTTGCCTTCTTGTGCTTCCTTTGTCTTCCTTACTCCAATGCTAGATTTATTCGAGAATGTTCTAAGTGTGCAAGAGTATGAGAGAGAGAGAATAGAGAGAGAGCTCTAAAACTGAGCTGTCAAAAGCTATGAACGGATCCTCATAAGCCTTTTTATCATTGAGGCCTCTAGTTTCTTCATTTTCCTTAATTTTCCTTCAATTTCCTCCTCATATGCAACCTGTGACCTTTCAGCTCCCTTTTCTTCTATTTTCCTTTATTTTCATAAATAAAATGCCAATTAATGCCTCTTTGCTTTTTCAAATCCTTTGTCAATGCCTTTTCCAATTTCCCCTTAGACTTAATAAACCAAATGAGCACCTACTAGGATGTTTTGCCCAACATTCAGCTTGGAATATGTGTCCCATAGCCTTGGTCTTATTTTTGCCTTTATTATTTTTATTACATGAACTTTTAACCAAGGTTATTATATAATGGAAGTTGATTAAAGACTTCAGTAACACCTTCCACAACCCAATATAGGACAAGGGGGTGGGAGGGAGTGTTACAATTTCAATCAAATTGCTTCTTTTAGGGTATCTCACTTTAAAATATTATTCAAAGAACAATGTCTGCCAAAATTGTTGAAATTGTTAAAACGATCACCTACTTTTGAAGTTTTGTTAATGCGTAAGAAAATGAAAGTTTGATGGAGAAAGTATCCAAGGAAGAATTAAACATATTCCTAAATTAATTACACAAGGATAAAATTCCAATTTTTGATAGCTAGACTATGAAGTTATTCCTGGGTTTTATGACTTCTTAAAAGAATATTTGTTAAAAATGGTGGAGGAATCAAGAATCATAGGGAAGTTCCTATGAGGCTTAAATTAAGCCTTCCTTACTTTATTTGTTTCCGTGAAAAAAATAATTATATTTGATATTTCCAATTTGAAATCCAAGTATACATGATCGTGTAATATCAACTCTTTCAAAGCCCTAGAATTCTACTCTTTACTAGGCCTACAAGAGGCACAAACTATAAGAAGTTTCCCTAATTACAGTCCAAAAAAACTAACATAATTATAGTCATCATAAGAAACTTTTAATTCTCCAAACTGTGTTGGAAGCACACATAAAAATATACGTTACAAAATTATCCCTACAATCAATTCTAACAACCAAAACTATAAATGGACTAGGTACTAGACTTAAGCACCACATTCATCTAGAGTCATATCCTACAAATCAAGTCAGTAAGGAGAGATGATAAAAGATGGAAGAGAAAATCAATCTTTAAATTATTGTTCTACTAAAAACCCCTCTTGAATATCTAAAGCGTATTTTGATAGACCATCAACTTGAGAATTGAATTCTAAAAAAATATGAGTAAAATAGATTTATTTTAAAAGTCTCTTTAGTTTAGGTACCCTATCCATGATTGGATTAGGAACCAAAATTTCAATCCAATTTTTGTCATTTTCCTAGTACAAGAGGAGTTTTGAGTTCCCTATTACCTACAACCTAAGATCCCATAATCGATTTTACATTTTAAAGGTAACCATAAGGAATAAAATTATGCTTGATTGTTTGTTTGATGTTCAAAAGAAACATAGTAATTTTCATTTACAAACATGATACCCTCACCCCATAAATACTTGGAGTTCATTGCACATTCTAAAGGTAATCATAAGGAATAAAATTGTGCTTCATTGTTTGTTTGTTGTTCAAAAGAAACATAGTTATTTTCATCTACAAACAAGATACCCTCACCTCATAAATACTTGGAGTTCATTACCATGCACCAACAAAGAAACCTTAGGACTTGGATTTTTTAATTACTTGCCAAAATGTTAAAGGCATTCATATGTTTTGTCACAAATTCAACATCTTTCATCCCCAAGAGGTACAACTTATTTCATAGGAAAAGTTTGTTTACCAAGGATTTAGAGTGACATATAGTACCTAACTTATCCTATAATACCTTGGTTATGGCTTATCATAAGATAATAAATAACATTGAATTTCAAAGGCACAAGCAGAACATACTCTTGTCTCTCGTATCCAACTTCATCTTTGTTGATTCTTGTAACTTGGTCGGCCTTCATAATGTATATTTTGGCCCTTGATGTATTTATATTGATTATTGTGAAGCACCTTCTTCATGCTAGAGACAAAAAATATATATATTTTTGAGTCATGTCCACTTGAAAATTTTAAAAGAAGAAAATTTAAATTTTTGAAATTGAATTTTTGGCTCCAAAGCTAGTCAATTTGGCCCAAGTAGAACACAAACCCATTTGACCTAGAAAAACACCATATAAAGACAATTCAACCTCCTCCACAAGGCAACAATTTGCATTCTCTGAAGCAATAATCTTTTGGGCATCTAAGTGAAGGACAAATTCATCTCTTTCTCTCTCTACCTAGATTGCATGTCTGGAAGGACTCCCTCTCTCTAGTTCACATTTTTTCTGGGAATTTTCAGTTGCAGTGCCAAATTTTTCTAGGTAGATTGCAGGGCTGAAATAATAGGTTTTTGGGAATTTACTAGGAGGTTGAAATTTGGCCTAGCGCAAACAGAGTTACTGGATCATATTGGAGGTTTGACTTGGAGGGTATTGAACACGTTTGACCATAGATTTGTTGAAGGTTAGTTTGACCTATTTTTTTACTAGTGGTATAGGTGTGTCTCTTGTTGAAAAGAAGAATTTCTCTATTAAAAAGCTTATTGGATTTTCCCAAGGTTACAAATCTTGTGCTCTCTTTGTGCATTGTGATCTCTATTGTTCTACTTATTTTATATGGTTGAATTTATGAAGTATAATTGCTTAATGATATACTGGAAAAATTAAAATAAGATCAACATCATTAGAAGTAATTAACAATTTTCAGAGATATTGTGCTTGCATCTATTTCACTTCAAAAATCAACAATATAGTCCATCATTGCAACACACATAGGTACATTACAAGGATCTACATTGAACCATATTTATTTGTCTACAAGAAGGTCCTCCATCTTGAGCTTCCACATCTCAAAGATCTAATAATTAAATATCTCAATCTTGATTCTAGAACTAATTTCCATTGTCTTTCATACAAGAATAATTATCGTAGAACTACCATTGAAGCTACATTTATCACAGACCCAAGATACACATGCTCTAAAAGAACAAGCTAATCACTAGCCAAAAAGACATTCGTTCAAGCCAATAACCTTTATTATTCCAAATGTATGTTTTGAGCCTATACAAGTGAATTAATATATACAGATTCTTAAGAAAAATAGAAAGAACAAAAATGATACACACACACAAGATACAAAGATTTACCTTGGAAACCCTTAACTTGGAAAATTGACCTAAATTAGAACCACACCTCTATCTTCTTCATTTTTTATTAACTTGAATATTTACAAGAGAATATGTAGCTATTCCACAACATTCAAAACCCTAACCCAATAACCCAAATTAGATTACAACCCTAATCCTTGAACCAAGATCAAATTACAATGGGTCAAAAAACAATTTGTTGAAAAAGCACAAAAACATACTAAAAAGAGACCTTTTTTTTTCTTCCCTTTCTTTAGGTATTTCCTTGAACCTTCATGACTTAGGGATACCCCACCACACCCCCCACACTAGTGTGATTAATGTATTTTCACCTAGTGTAGTCCATGTGAAAAAATATAACACATCTCCAACAAGAATGTTCAACTTTGGTGTCCTTTGTAGTGATAATAAAATGTCTAGATTTTGCAAATCCACTAAGGGACCTAGATAGGGATGTCCTTTGGCTCCACTATTCTTCTTTTCTAATATATAAACATTTGAGTAGGGAAATTCTAGAAGCAAAAAGGACTAGGGTTTCAAAATTAATTAAGTTAGGATGATCCTTTTTTTACCCATTTGTACTCCTATTACATGATGACTCTTGGAGAGATAAAAAAAAACCAAAATAAATCTTAGTCTTATATAATAAACCATATGGACTAAGATAAATTTGAGAAGCATTATATCACTATTAATTAGATAGAAGATGACTAGGTAAGGTACTTCATTCAAATTTTCCCTTTCCAACACAAAGTTTCAAACAAGTTTCAAGTACATAGGATTCCTTTTAAATCCAAATGTTTATAGGAGAAATGATTGGAAATGGTTAATTAAAATTTTTGTAAAGAGAATTCATTTGTGGTGTAATTAATGGATTTCATTGGAAGGGAGGGCAAACCTAGTGAAATATGTATTCAAAGCAATTCTAGTATCTTGGCACTCACTAGCTTGGATAACAAAAGGGGATTTGGGAAATATAAGGTAGAAAAGATTCAAATTTCTATATAATAATAAAAGGGAAAGCGATCGAATACCATTAGTTAAGTGGTTTGTTAATTCCAAACCTATGGAAGTAAGTGGATGGGCACCAAAAAATATACACACTTTAGTAAGGCATTAGCTACTGAAAGTTTTTGGAGATTGATTTGGAATGAGAGGTTAGTAGGCCATACTCTAGAAATAAATTGAAACCCTTTCTATAGAAGGGTGGATCATCATTCCAAGGAAACTTATCTATGATGTATCTATGGTCTAAAAATCCATTATGTTTCCCTTTCTTTTAGTTGGTAATTAGCTACCCTAGATGGTGTGTAATGGAGGAGAGGTTAGAGTAGGGTTGACACTTGGGTAGGTTGTGGAGATGCATATAAGCTAGTTGGAAGCCTAATTGATATTCTCAAAGAGAAGAGGGTCCATAGATTTTCATATTAGCATACACAAAAATCACAAATGCATGACAACAAAGCTGGAAAATAGCAAATTTTCTAATTCTAGATGGGATGGAAGGAAATAAGTGGAGGGATATTTAGATTAAATTAAGGTATGCAAGTAACACTTTCATAATAGAGTCTTGTAGGTAATCTCCTTGCGTGATTTCTATAAAAATAAAATCAAGTTTGAATTATGAAAAAAGTGACACGAGAGGGTGCATCATGATATGCATCAACTTTACATTGTTTTGATGTTCACATAGAAGGCATCATAATAATGAGTAGGAATATGACACACAAGTCTTTCCTACATCACATTAATATTGTGTTGCATCACATATTATTTCAAAAAATCACTTATAAAGTCACTTTGCTTCAAGTTTATGTCTAAAGCATGTACATTGCATTTTGTTAGCATCATAATGCATCATGTTTGTGTCCTACTAGCATTGTGATGACATTGAAATGCCTAACCTTTTAATTGTTTTTCATCATATTTGCATCATGCAATATATTCTTCAAGACTCGAGGCCATTATACAATAAGTATTTAAGCCATTACAACAATATACTCAATATGAGCTCAACATGTCACTTGTGGGAATTAAACTTGGGTGGGAGGGATAACAATCATTCCTCCCAACCACCTGAGATAAACCCAATTGATTAATAATAATTTAATTAATATTGACGGTAAATTTTTTATGAATTTAATTATATGCGTTTTTAATTGCTACTTTATAATATCTAAAATATTGATGAGATTAATGATTAGTATACATCCATTACAACATGCTCAACCCTGAGAGTAAAACTCACATATATAAATGCAATACCCCACTAACGTTTGATCAATTTCACACTTTGAGAAAAATAAGCCATGTATCCATAAATCTAATTATGAAATTTGACCACACTAACCTTCAATCAAACTCATACCATGCAAGCAAAAACCATTTATATAAGATTGCAGTAGTGAAATTTTAAATTAAATCATAAAATAACCATGTAATTAATTTTCCTGTAAATAAATGGTTTACTGCCACTCCACAGGGAAATGCCAACTTTATATACAACATTGCATGAAAAAATATGTACACATGTAAGGAAATTAAATGAATTTGACATTAGAAGTTGATTGAATTGTTGTCGGGTTTCTCCTCATCCTCACTTTGTAACAACATAAAAAAACATAAATTTAATAAAATAAAAAAATTACTAAGCTTGAAAGATTTTATAAAAAAACATTAGATTATCAACTCGTTTGCGCCTCCAACTCACCCTTGTCTCATCCTTGTCATTTTATTATGTAATAATATAATATGTTTCAAACAATGAATGATTATTCCCAACTATATTTAAGTTTAGAAAATAGACACATAATTAACAATTAATTACTCTGGGCATGAGATGTAAATATTCCATTATTATTTTGTAACCATTTCTCAAATATTTTTTCCACTCTTCACCTTTGGGCTCATTGGTCACTGGAATTATCTCCATACATAATGATTTGATCCTTGTGAATAAAATGTAATATATGATAAATGATCTCTTCCACTTTTTATTTGTTTATCATTAATGTCTACAACTAATTTTCTTTTCTCTATCCTTTCTTTTGTGATCATCATCGTCACCACAAATTCAGAACCAATTGAATTAACATCTACAACAAGGTAAGTACATAATCAAGTACCTAATGAAAAGTAATTAGAACATAAATTAAGCAAATAAAATAAAGTGTAGACAAATAGCATTATCCAGAATACACACAAATATATTAAAGATTAAAATTTTTCCATTTCATTTAAAATTTAACTAATCCATGTGAAATAAGAGCCTTGAGTATTATACAAGTCTCAAGGAAGTGACTAGAGAGAAGAGGAGATGGAAAAAGGGCCAAAGTAGAGAAGATACGAGGGAAGGGAATGTGGAAGGAGGAGGGAGAGTAAAGAAAGTGAAGGAGGGGAAGAATAAGAGGTGAAGGAAGGAGGGGAAAAGGAAGATGAAAAGGGGTATCAAAGAAGAAGAGGAGGATGGATGATTTCAAAACAAGAGGAGGATAAGAAGGGGAAGATATAAAATAGAGGAGTAGGAGGAGACAAAGTGTAAGAGTGATTTTGGGAAAATAATGGGAAGTATTTGGGAAAATTAGGACCAAGGAGGGGAGAAGTTGAAGTAGAAAGAAGAAGAGGGGGAGAATAAAAGAGGAGGAAGGAGTAGGTGGCAATGAAGAGGAAGAGGAAGAGGAAGAGAAGGAAGAAGGAGCAGATGACAAAGAGGAAATTTGTGTGTGTGTGTGTGTGTGTGAGAGAGAGAGAGAGAGAGAGAGAGAGAGAGAAGATTTATAAAACAAGAGGAGGAGAAGAAGGATGAAACAAAAGAATAAGAAACAATAATCAATGAGGGCATTTAGTATCTCCACCATATTCAAATTTAAGACAAACCCTATAATCAAATTTATATCAATTTTTGGCTCCTAAACTTTTGTTACATTTTTCATGTACTAAGTAATGTTTCTATGGTTTTCATTACAATTAGGGTGGAAATTGAAGGCTCCTTCTAGTTTGTATCTCCCTTCCTATAAGTATTATGGATATCTCTCCAGTGGGCTAAGGATCACACCAAACAAAGTTCACATGGGAAAATTATGGTCTTGGGAAGTTGACATACCACATAGACTCTTGAGGGGCCCTAATCCTTTCACCAACTTAGCTCCCAAGGTTAGGGTTTTTATTATGATATAATGTATCACCACCCTCTTCTTATGGCTCTTATTTTTATGAAAAAGTGAAGTCAATACAACAAACAAGAGATAGGTGCAACTTTAAGTTTTGTTGGTTTTCTCATTTAATGGTTTCTATGATAAATCTATATATACTGAGTGTGTGTGCTTTTGCTTACTTTCTATTTTTCTTAAGAAGATATATACATTACTCAAGTCAAAATGTTTAAAACTTACAAGACACGGGGAGGATATAAAAAGGAGGGGAAGAAGAAGAGGGAGAGTGAGTGGAAAGAAAGAAAGATGGAGACAAAGAGAATGAGAAGAGAGATATGAGGAAGAGAGGGAGAAAAAGGAGAGAGGGAGAAGAGGAGGAGTAGAAGATGAAGAGGAAGGGAGGAATATAAAATCCCTAGACCTAATTTATTTTTGTTTTGTATTTCCATTTGCAAAACCCAATCCCATTTTACTTTAAATCTACATTTTTTTCTTTAAGGGAGGAAGTGGTAACAAAATTTACTTTTGATGTAGTGATGTTGCACATACCTCCCTTTCCTTCTTGTTGAGTGCCCCCACAAATCTCTTTCACTTCCAAGGGACTCTACCCCAAATCCTCATGTGAAAATGAAATGAAGGGACCCTCTTTTTTCACTATATATTAGAAATGCACATGTAGGGTAATGAAAATCTTTGTTTGGACTAATTTATTTTTTGATTTTTTTTCAAGTTTTATATTGGAACTTATTGGTTGTGCATTAATTGTATTAACAGAGTGATGAAGCACATTTGTATTCACATTGACCTTACATCATATCCTTTAATGATGCAAGAAAACATTGCAAAAATGCAATGTGGACTTGAGAAAAAATAAATAAATAATAATATAATAATAAATACATATAAACATGCGATAACAAAAGATTTGAGCGATGTAGTGACACTACATCCCCATATTGTGGTAATGTAAGAATAAAAGAAATAAATGATGATTTGGTATGGTAGCAATGTGATTCTATACTACCAAGTTGGGATATAAAAAAGTGTTTCTTAATGAAAAGTAAGGAGAAGACCCAATATAGTGGAAATATTTGTGGAAAATATGGGCACCTTTGAAGATGAGGATTTTCATGTGGCCAACCATTGTGAGTTAATTGCTAATGTGGGAAGTCCTTATACAACAGAAATTGACATGACCCTAGAGGTTCAAAATATGTAAAATTGAGTTAGAAACTATGAGTCACCTTTTAATGTCTTACTCTTATGTTGGTAAAGTTTGGGTTCAAATGGACTTCAAGCAACAAAAAATTGAGCCAAAAGAATTCAACATACACTCATTGATAATGTATTGGGACATTTGGCTAGTGAGAAATGTATACATCTTTAAAGATAAGTATATCCCTCCTTTTCAGTGTGCATCTCAAATAAGAATTTTTTTTGGGAGCTTTATAGATACTCCTCTAATTCATAGACATACATAATCAATTCATGACCTATTGTTGGATATGTGTTATATTCTTTCCATGACTATCCCCACACGTTGTACATTGAGTTGGGGGCTCATAGGAGAGTCACAACAGGTTTGAAGCCTCCCCTACTCAAAGGGTTGACATGGGGGTGGAACTTCCATTGTGCAGGGGTTTGGGGGAAACACCCATGAAAAAAAAATGGCTGATATTTTGTGTCTATTTTTGACTATTTTTAGCACATTGTTTTTGCCTTTAGAGATTTTATGGCGCATGGTGGTTTTTACAATGGTTTTGTAGTTTTGGTTAAGGAAATATGGTTATATTCTAATCCATGGTAAATGGATTGATAGTTTATAGATTCCATAGGATATATATTTCATTGCAATACTATAAAGAGGAATATATACTAAAAAATCTTTATGGTTTTCCTAGTTTTGGGTTTCCAGGGTAAAATCTTTGTGTTAATGTGTGTATTCTCCAATTTTTTTCTATTTTATTAAGATTTTTTTTTTTGCAGAAATTAGTTGTACAAGGTTAAAACCTACATTTGGTATCAAAGTAGTTTTGGTTTCAAGAGGTTGCTTTTGTGGCTAAGGGGTTTTGCTCGGGCCTATGCTAGACCCTGTTATAGTGGGATATCTGTTGAATCAATTCTTGTGGTGAAAGGAAATGGTGAGTAGTTTGAAGATAAAGATTGAGAAATTCAATGGGAAAAGTTTTGAGCCATGGAAGCTCAAAATGAAAGATCTATTGGTGTACAAAGATTAGTGGATCATTGTGGATCTAGACACTGCACCATCAAGAATATCAATATAATAATAAAGCAAGTTGGATCAAAAGGAAAATGGTACAATATGATTGTGTCTCTAACCTTCAATATTACTTAATGTCTCAAGATAAGATAAGTGAAGGAATAATCGAATAACTTAGGGACTTTGTATAAAGTCATCAGTGAACAAATTGTTCCTATAAGAAATTATTTGTAACTTGAGGATGAAGGATGGGGGCTAGATGACAAAGCATTTGAACACCTTCAATACTATGGTGAATCAATTATTATCTGTTGATGTTAATATTTTAGATGAAGATAAGGGTATCAATTTGTTGTGTTCTTTACTGGACTTGTGGGATAAATTGATTATTGCCACAGGTAGTAACACAACCACTTTAAGTTTAGGCAATATAGTCTCATCTTTGTTATCATAGGAGATGAGATGAAAAAATATGGAAAGTATAAACACAAATTCCTTTTCTATAAGAGGACACTCCCAAAATAGAAATAAAAATAAGCCCTCAAGTGGGAGATCTAATTCTATAGGAAGATATAAATCTCCAGGAAAATTTGTAAAGGTATGTGGGAGATGTGAAAAAAGAAGGGCATTATAAAAAATATTGTAAATCCAAAACTGTTGAGAAAAGGAGAAGATCTAATGACGCTACTTCTAAAAAAGCAAGAACTTCCTTAAATGAAGGAGGGGATGTGTATTTGACTTCTTCAAGTACACATGTGGATCATGAGGCATGGTTGTTGACTCAAGTGCATCCTTTCAAATGGATCCTCATGGAGTGGTTCTACGAATATGAAATATATGATAGTGGTGATATTTTCTTAGGAGATGAATTGACAGCTAGAATTGTAGGAAGTGGAAAAGTCAGGTTGAAGCTCACATGTGGAAGGTGTATAACACTCCATCATGTTTTAAAAATCCTAGGATTAGCTAAAAATTTACGTTTGTAAGCAAGATGAGAGATGTAGGTGTAAAACCAATGTTTGAAAATGATACATGTAGGATGGCTTGAAGAGTAATGGTATTACTAAGGGGAGTTCAAATTGGAACTCGGTATAAGCTATTGTGAAGCACTGCAAGTGATGTATACAACAATAAGAAGGAAAAAATCTTATAGCCTCTTGAGAAAAGACTATGTTGTGACATCAAAGACTAAGAAATATAAGAGAGAAGTGCCTTCGAGTATTACATGGTAAAAATATGATAGAAGATATATCTATTTGCTCAATGGATTTTGATTTTTGTGAACATTATTTATATGGAAATCAAAATCAGGTAAGATTCTCCTTTGGTTCTGCAAGGTTAGAGGGAATATCATGGTTGATGCATAGTGATGTGTTTGGAACTATGTTTGTTCCATCATTGGGTAATATTGTGTACCATGTCTCATTTATAGATGAATTCTAAATGAACTCTTGATGAATACATAGATTTATTTTCTCAAGAAGAACTTAAGTCTTTGAGAAATTTAAAGAGTTTAAGGCTCTTGTGGAAAATCAGACAAAGATGAAAATTAAGGTATTCAAAATAGATAATGGTGCATATTTATGCGAGAATGAATTTGAAGAATTTCGTAAGAATTTTGGTATAGCAATGCAAAAGACTACTCTATACACACCTCAACATAATGGAGTTGCATAAAGGATGAATAGGACATTGATGGAGAAAGAAAGAAGCATGCTCAATGGTGTTGGGTTAGGACATAAATTATGGGCAAAGGTAGCGAACACGACATGTTACTTGGTAAATAGATCACCCCAATGAATGTTAGATCAAACGGCTCCATGTGAAGTATGGACTAGCAAGAAACCATCTCTTAAACATCTCATGGTATTTGGCTACGATGCTTATGTACATGTTCCAAAGGAAAATATGAGTAAGTTGGATAAGAAAGCTAAAGAGTGCATCTTTATTGGATATAAAGATGGTATGAAATGATATAAGCTTTGGAACCCATCAACTAAGAAGGTTGTATATGGTAGAGATGTCGTATTTATAGAAATAAAAGATGTATAACATTAAATCCTATAGAAGAACAATAATTAAAAGAAGAAGAATTGCATACTCTGGTACTAAGGAGATCGGTTTGGGAAAGAAGGAAGCTGACAAGGTATACTCCACCCTATTTTTGTTCAAATTTTGCTTTGTTTATCATTTATGATGATCCTATAAATGTTAGGGAGGCAGTGGATTAAGAGGATGACAAACTTTGGAAAAAGGAAACGGTTGAAGATATGGGATCATTGGACAAGAATGAAGTTTGGGATCTAGTTGAGTTTCTAGCTAGAAGAAAGCCCATTGGTAATAAATGGGTATTTAATGAAAAGTTGAGTGCAAAAGGTAGAGTGGAGAAATACAAAGCTCAACTAGTAGCAAAGGGTTATTCCCAGGTAGAGGGAATGGAATTTGATGAGATTTTTTCTCATGTTTCCAAGTTAACTTCTATTAGATTTATTTTATCTATTATTGTTGCTTTTTATTTTGAAGTAGAATATAAGGATGTGAAGACAATGTTCCTACATGGGGATCTGAAAGAATAAACATACATGAAGCAACCATAAGGTTTTTTTATTAAAGGAAAGGTAGAGTTGGCATGCAAGTTGAAAAATTCCTTGTATGGGTTAAAACAATCACCAAGGATGTAGTATTAAAATTTGATATTTATACATTATGACTTTGCTTTGCAATGAGTAAAGTGGATCGTTATGCGCATTTCAAGTTAGTTAGATATCATCTTATTTATTTGGTATTGTATGTGCATGATATGTAGTTGATTGGAAATGAGAAGAAAATCATCTATGAAGTGAACTCAATTGCCCTCTAAATTTGACATGAAGGATCTTGGTGTTGCAAATTTAATTTTGGATATGGAAATTAAAAGAGATTTGGAAAACATGAAATTCTAGTTAAATCAAAGGAAATAAGTCAAGACAATCTTTTAGAGGTTTAATATTCAAGAATCTAAACCAGTAAAGGTCCTTATTCTTGTAGGTGTAATTTTTTCTGCAGAACAGTGTCCCAAGAAATAGGAAGAGAAAGAGAACTGTCCTTTGTTACATATGCCGGTGTGTTTTGAAGTTTGATGTATGCATTGGTTTGTACTAGACTAGACCTTGCACATGCAGTGGGAGTGTTGAGAAAGTATGTGTCAAAACCAAGGAAGAAGCATTGGACAACAATAAAGAGGTTTTTTAGGTATTTGTGTGGCACTACTGGCTATGGATTATGCTACCAAGGAAGACCAGGATTGGAAAAAGTGTTGGACATACATGGAATTTTTGATGTAAACTATGCTCGACATCTATATTGCAAAAGATCTACAAGTGGGTATGTGTTTAACCTATTTGGAGGAACAATTAATTGGATAAGCAAGAGATAGTATATAGTGGCGCTCTCAACTACAAAATTTTAATACATGGTAGGCACTCATGCAAGAAAGGAAGCAACGTGGTTAAAGAGATTGTGTTCAAGTATTGGGTTGGTACAAAAAGCCGCGAGGATATATTGTGACACTCATAGTGCAATTTTCTTAACAAATAACCCAACATATCATTCTAAGACAAAGAATATTGATTTTTAGTATCACTTTGTGAGAGGTACGATTAAAGAAAGAAGGTGTTACTGGTGAAGGTGGATACTTTGAAGAATGTTGTAGTTTCTTTAAAAAAATCTAATAGGATAAATTCTATAGGTGTAGAGAAACAATGGCCATTATTACCCTAGATTACTAACGTTGTACTCTTGCAACCCCCCGTGTGCAAAGAAAACAACAAGTGGTAAAATTTTCGATATGTTATATTCTTTGCATGACTATCCTCATGCCTTGTATGTTGCGTTGGGCACAATAGGGGGGCCACATTGGGGCAAAGTCCCTCGTTATTAGGGGATTTACAAGGGGGTGAAAACCCCCTTGCGTAGGGTTTCATTGGCATTGTCCCCAATTTTTTTTTATGGTGGATTTTTGCATTCATTTTTGGAGGTTTTCAACACACATCTTTAGCGATTTTGTGGCACATAGTAGTTTTGCCCATGGTTTTGTAGTTTTAGTTAAGGAGCTACTTTTTTATTCTAATCCATGGTAAATGGATTGGTGGTTTATGTATGCCGCAATATATATCTATATATATATATATGTGTGTGTGTGTGTGTGTGTGAATTTTTTTTTGGTTTTCTTGGTTTTTGAGTTTCTAGGGTAAAATATTTACGTTGATGTGTGTATTTTAATTTGCATCTTTTTTGTTTTATTAGGAATTTGTTTGCCATAATTAATTGTACAAGGTTAGAATTTACACTAATTGACAAGTAAAGAGCGTGAAGGTATTTTTATGGAGCTAGGCATTCTAGTTGTGAATGGGGTAGGAGGTATTATCTTTCTTAGTGAATCTCATTTTATAAATTTCAAAGCAAGACTAGGAGGGTAGTACAAATAATGATGCAAAAATTATGGCCTTAAAGTTATTATTGGAATTAGTAGTCGATAAAGATGTAAGAAAGATTTGGGTATTTGGACATTGTTTGTGGTTACTAATCAGATGATTGGGAAATATAGAATGCATAATCTAGCAGTGAGCCCTATCTTTGAGCTGGTTAAAAGAAGTTTGGAAATATTAAATTGAGTCACTTTCTTTCATGTTCGTAGATAATTTAACTCAAAGACAAACTTCATTGTTAAAATAAGACATTTAGGTAGATGTGAATAGGTGCGTTACTTTAGAAATCAAGGATGAGTTAGTGCTATATGAAAGTACACTCATAGTATACGAGACTTGATAAAGAGTACATATCAAATTCATGTTATTATTCGCTATCCTTACGACTATCCAAACTTTGATTTAGGATCGTATTTCTGTTTTATCTAGTTCCAAATTTTTGTTGATCATAGATATAGATAGTATTTAAAAGTCTTTAGTGCAAGTTAATTTTCTATTTTTAAAGCAAAATTTTATGATTTGTATATGTTGTAATGGATTATCTATAACCAAAAGAGCTTAGCAACCTTTATGAATATTTTTTTCAAAAGAAATCCTTTTAAATAGAGGAAAAAACCTTAAAGGGTGTTTATAAGGCTTGCTTTATTGGTGGTAAAATAGGTATATTGGATATATCTAAATGCTCTAAGTATATACAAAATGTAATTTCATTTAATCTCAAATGGGAATTGTGATTTTTTTAGGAACAAAAGAATATGAATATGCATATAATAGTAAGTTTGTTTAAAATAAATGTGTGATATATGCATTGAAACTATAAACATCCCTTCCACATTTACCCACTTTTACAATCTTTCTCGGGTAAACATGAGTTGAGTGCTATAATGACATGACCTGACCTCCAAGTTCCAGTTATGTAAGTGGGGTTGACTATCCGAACACAAATTGACATCCCCCAGGGACTACAGATCACTCAGGAGCCTGACAACCACCCCAGGTGATCAATCCCTGAGTTGTAACTATTTTTCACTGACCTAACACCCCAACTGCACCGTTGAAGCACTATGCAAGTGGTTATGAGGCTCCAACTGCACCCATAAGCCTTTATGCATGCGGTTATGACCCAAAATCCTCAGTTTGGTGCATGTGGTCGTGAGATATATGCCACTTTTCCAGGCAAGCCTCTAGGCCACTGCCCAGAACTACCTGTAACTTTCTAGAATCATAAATAAGGTGATGACAAGGGTAACCATTCAAAACTTGAACAAGATCTTGACCAAAACATGCCTAGTACATGATATCCATTTCATCAAACATATGGTAAACATATAAGCTACATGTCATGAATGTAGATCTGATCATAAACCTCTAAACTTCATTTGAGAATCACCAAGAAGGCTCAATGCCCTCTCAAGCTAGCTACAACAACACTTATTATCTCATGCATTCATCAAACATTCAATAAACTATCAAATCATGAACAAGAGACATAATTAGAGCACATCATAGAACCATGATTATAACCAACATATAATCATAATAGAAACCATGACAAATTAGCCATAAAATCCACATATTAACAAGTACATGTGCTCATTAATTACATTAGAAGAATAAACTATATTAACTTATGAAAAATACAACCAAGTTAGAGACTTCTGCGTACCACCTGACCATAGATTGCGCTGAACCAAAAATTTCTTTCAGCCAATCACCCCTGTGCCATATTTCAAGCATGAATGTGGGATCTCATGGGATCAATCGAGACATAACCAAACAGGGACTCTAGAGGTTAAACCACCTCCACCCTCAAGCTACCGTGATCTCTTCTAAACCGGTACCGAGATCACAAAACCAAACCAAGCTTGGATGCCTCAGAATTCCTTCACCATACCTTGAGAAATTTTCCTATCTCCACCCACCTATCGAGGGATTCCCATAGAAAACCATCTCCACCCCTAACCCTTGGGATTTTCTTGAGACCACTTCCCCCGGTTCCAAAACCTAATCCAAAGCTCAACCAAGAATGAATCCCATCACACCATGGCTATCTAGGAAATGGCAAGGTAAGGCTAAAACCACTGTCAAACCAGGAAAATCCCATGCCAATGATAACAAATGAACTAAATAAACAAGAGAATGTACCATGCATTCACATCCCAACAAGGAAATCACACATGAAACCTGTTTCCTGCAAGATCTTCTTTTGAAGTTGTTGATCCAACCCTCCCCTTGTTCTCCTTTGCTTTCGTTTTCTTTTCCTTTTCATTCCTTTACTTGCCTTTCTTCAAATCCAAGTGAATTCCCAAGTGCTCCAAGAATGCTCTAAGTCTACAAGAGTGTAAGAGAGCCAAAAGTTAAACTGAAAAATGCTATGAACTATTTCTATGATACCAATTTATCATTGATTTCCATTTTTATTCATTTTCTCCATTTTCCTCTAATTTCCTTCGCATGCAAATTTTTGTCTCTTCACCTTCCTTTTCTCCTATTTTCCTTTATTTCTTGTAATTAAATGCCAATTGTTGCATATTTTCCTTTGTTAATGCCTTTGCCAATTTTCATAGTCATTATTGAACCACAAGTGATGCCCACTATAATGTTTGTCCAACATTAAGCTTGGAATATGTGTCCCATGACTTTGGTCTTATTTTTCCTTTATTATCATTTATTACATGAAAATTTAACCTAAGGCTACTAAAAACTCCTCCCCCTTGGGGGAACACCATCCTCGATGTTCCATGACACCTATGACCAAAAAACCACATAGAAAAAAACATACTGCCTGTGGATATTTATAACATATCTTGATGCAGTATTTACAATGACATTATGATGATTCGTTGATTGGATCTTTAAAAGATAGCTCATTGTGATATTTACAACCATATGTATATACATATACCAAAAGATCATTTGTTTTAACCAGTAAATAATGAAGGATACATAGACCGCATCTAATTAGCCATCCCCCATGTAGCTTCATTGGGCCCAAAGTGCTTCCATTGCACTTTAACTTGCTCGATTGTTCAGTTCTGAAGCATGAGTTGTTTCCGCTGCAATATGCACTAAGGTTCTAGCTAGAAATCTCCCTATGGTTCCACTTGCAACATAGACCTATCAATCACATGATTAACATCCTACACATATCTCTTAAGCAATGAACCATGGAAAAAGTCATGGACTTTCACTGTTGGCGACAGTGCAAGTCTATAGGCCACTGGTCCAATCCTCTCAAGGATCTCAAAAGGCCCAAAATATCGAGGTGCCATATGGTACATGACCCAATCCTCAAAGAGATCCTCTTTAGCTTGATGCACAAGCACACATGCTTCCCAACCTGAAACTCCTTGAATGATCTATGTTGATATGTATAACTCTTCTACCTGTCATGTGATGCCTTTAAATTGCTATTAATAACTTACATCTCTTGCTCCATCTCAGCTAGCATATTGGGCCCAATCAACACCCTGTTCATTGGATCACTCCAAATAATAGGAGTATTACAACTCCACCCATAGAGAGCCTTAAATGGACTCATCATCAAGCATTCCTAATACTCATTATTATATGCAAACTCCACCAGTGGAAGATACTCCTCCCACTTCCTCTACTGATGCATGACATACATCCTCAACATATCCTAAATAATCCTAAATAATCTTGTTAACCCTCTATGTTTGTCCATCTGTTTGCAGATGATAAGCTATACTGAAAACTAACTCAGTCCCCAAGATTGCAAACAACTCCTTCCAAAACTTGGAAGTGAACTTGGCATCTCTATCTAATACTATCTTCTTGGGAACACCATGCAACCTCACTATCTCCTTGATGGAGATCTGAGCGATCTCGCTAGATTAATTTATAGACTTCACTGCAATGAAGTGAGCAATCTTGCTCAACTTGTCAACCACAACCATGATGGAATCATCCTGCTTCGTTGTCCTTAGCACACCTATAATGAAGTCCATGGAAATGGCCTCCCATTTCCGTTCTAGAATTAGAATGGGTTGTAATATACTAGTTGGGTGCTTACACTCAAATTTCACCTGTTAAGAGTCCAAACATCTAGCAACAAACTCAGGCACTTCCTTCTTCAAGTTTGACTAATGATAGGACTTCTTAACAACTGTCAAAGTCTTTTGATATCCTGGGTGACCTAAATATGGCTTGAAACAAAACTCCCTAAAGATAAGCTTCTTGAGCTCACTGTTATTTGGAACATAAATCCTATTCCTAAATTTGACCAATCCATCTACCTTGAGGTGATACTCCTTATCCCTATCACCTTCACCCTACTATTGCAATATCTACTTCAACAGCTGGTACCTCTCATCATGCTTTCATGCATGCAAGATCTGCTCCTATAAATCTGTCCCATAAAATACCACAGCTAAAATATGATTTACCTAATCTCTTCTACTGAGAGAATCTACAACCTGATTCTCCTTGCCCTTAATGTATCTAATATCAAAGTAAAACTCACTGAGAGTAGCCAACAATCTATCTTTCCTGGCATTCAGATTAAGTCGGTCAAACAGGTACCTTAGTCCACTATGATCACTCATATGAATAAACCTCCTACCAAGAAGATAATGGCTCTACATCTTCAAGGCATGAATGATAGCTACCACTCAAGATCATGAGTCACATAGTTCTACTCGTGCTCATTCATTTTCCTTGACCCATAGCATACCATCTGTCCTTCCTGCATCAGGAATCCACTAAGTCCTTTCTTGCAAGCATCTATACAAACTACAAACTCCTTATTAGGATCTACAATCTTCAGAATTGGAGGATTTGTAAGCAAATGCTCCAACTACTCAAAACTAGTTGCACACTCCTCAAACCATTCAAACTTCTTTCTTTTTCTCTGCAAGGATGTAATAGAATAGGAAATCCTTGAGAATTTCTTGATGAACCTCCTTCAATAACCTGCTAGTCCCATGAATGATCTGACGTCATCCACATTCTTAAGAGTTGGCCACTCCATGATAGCTCTAATAGTTTTTGGACCCATTGTTATCCCTTCCTTGGAAACAACATGTCCCAAGTAGTGAATCTGACTGAAAGAAACTGCACTTGCTAAGTTTGGCATACAACTTATGCTCTCTCAATAATCTCAATACTGCTACTAGGTGCTCTGCATGCTCCTCCTCATTCCTGGAGATTATCAATATATCATTAATGAACATTATCATAAACTTGTCCAGGTAAGGATGCAACACGTTGTTCATCAAACACATAAAGGTGGCTGGAGCATTAGTAAGACCAAAAGGAACCACCATAAACTCATAATTCCCATACTTGGTATGGAATGTGGTCTTTGATGCACACTTGCTGATATCCTGATCTCAAATCAATCTATGAGAACACTATTTATCCCTTCAATTGTTCAAACAAGTCATCAATCCTTGGCAATGGATACATGTTCTTGATAGTCACCTTGTTTAGTACCTTGTGATCAATGCACAATCTGAGAGTGCAATCCCTCTTCTTTACAAACAACACTAGTGCACCCCAAGGCGACACACTTGGCTTTATGTATCCTTTATAAAGCATTTATTTAAGCTACAACTTTTATTCCACCAAATCTGGAGTGATCATCTTGTAAGGTGCCTTATATGTTGGTGTTGCTCTTGGTACCAACTCAATAGAGAAATCCACTTCCCTATGAGGTGGTAACTTTGGAATCTCTGCAGGAAACACATCCTGAAACTGCTACAAAATAGGATACCTCTTCAGGACTTCATCATCCTCAACACCTTTCCCCTTTTCACTAGAAATATGCACTAGAGAAAATACACACCCCTTCCTACAACTACACTTAGCTTGCATGGTTGTAACCATTCTTTCTTTGCAGGAATATCTTCTCTCCATCATCATCGAGGAAATCAATAGCCTTCTCATATTAGTCTACCTTGGTCCTATGGGTAAGCAACCAATCCATGCCCAAAAACATACTATATGATCCCAAAGGGAGCACATTTAGATGTGTTGAGGTAGGCATATCATTCAACTCAAATCCACAAACTCTCACCCAATTGATTAACTCTTTTCTTATTCACTATAGCCAACTGCACCAACCAACACTCTGCATGCACTTCTTTATTAAAGGCACATTTATCCACTAGGTTAGGACCAGCATAACTATAATTAGATCAGGATTAATCAAAATGGAAATAACTTGATTACAAAGCATTCCTTCCATCTCAATAATGGATGTTTGATAATCTTCCTGCTTGTTGTTAAGTGCTTCATAGATTTGAGTAATGCTCTGACCAACATCCCCAACTGTCTGTGCCTCCTGAGCACTATAGATTTGTGGGCTTCCAACCTAATATAATGGACAATCCTTCTTATGGTGGTCTTTGCCACAAATCCAACACTGCAATGGTTCTCTACTACTACCTTTATTTTGCTGCTCTCCAGGTTGAGGTCCATGTCCCTTCTCAACTACATTAAACTTGTTGTAAGGAGCCACATTATATTTCGCACCTGCATCTTGAGGACTTCCTCACTTATGAGGCCATTTTCCTTTAGCCTTCTCATTCCCTTTCCAATCATGCTTTTTTCTCAGGTTTACGCTTCAACTTCTCATAACAATGCTTCAATTTCTCGATGAATTCCTCCAACAATCGAGGTTAACCATACCCGATCCTTGAATTCTAATGGCAATCCACTAATGAACCTTTGGACCTTTGTCTTCTCATGCTTGAGGTATGGCACATACCTCAACAACTCCAAAAACTTGGTCGTATAATATTTATTTGTCATGGAACCCATCTTCAACTCATATAATTCCTCGGCCTTTCCATCATAATATCTCTTAGACAAGTACTTATTTCTGAAGAGTCTTTTAAACTCATGCCAACTCAACTCTTCTACCTTGATGCCTCTGACACGCTTCACATCTTCCCACCAGATATCTACTTTTCCCTTAAGACTGAAGATCACTATATTGGCTTTCATATTCTCTGAATAATCATGCAATCTAAATAACTTATTCATCCCAAGCATCCATGCTTCGACATATTTTGCTTTCTTCATCTCTCCATCAAATGTATAAGGCTTCAATTTCTTGAATTCCTTTGGAAAATGGCGCTTCTCAGTCCTCCTATAAGGATGATGGCGATGATGATGATGATGTATCTTTGAACTAGAACTAGAATAGAACCCATAAGCACTACCTCTCCTGTCAGGTGTATCCAACCATCTGCAACCTCTGACTATATCATCTTTGTCCAACATGTATCCTGATTGAGACCTGCTACCATATGCCCCATTAGTCCTTTCTTCCTGTGCATGACTAATCCTTTACTGTCCCTGCCTCTGCAAATCTGATAGGCTTTGGATGATCACTGCATTAACCTCGAGTTGATTTTCTTGAGCTTTGGAAAGCCTTTTCCATGTCTCAATCAATCGATTATTATCTTCCTTGCAACTTTTGATTTCTGCCTTCAAACTTCTCAAGGTGTCTGCTATATTAGGAGAATACTCATCTCCTTACTACTCAATTGTTCTATAAGGAGAGTCACATGAACTGTAATCCACCATTCTACTTGTCATATTTGATCTTCTTCTTCCTACAAGCATACCAAGTTAGATAAATCAAATAGAAAACATGATCAAACCATACCTTAGTGTATCTCAAGGGAGGATACCTCATCTGTACAAGTCAGTTCAGATTAGCATGATATACTTATACATATATCATGACATCAACACATCAACATCATGCATGATGACATAATACTGCAATAAAAAAACATGCATGATAGCCATAACCATCACAATGCATGCGTAAAGATATACATTTAGTCCATCCAGTCCAAGAGTTTGAACCTAGAAGCTCTGATACCACCCTGTAAACGTCCCTCCCACATTTACCTTCTTTCACAAGCTCTCCAGGGTAGACATGAGTTGGGTGCTACTATGACTTGACCCGACCTCCAATTTCCAGTTAAGGAAGCGGGGTCGACTATCTGAACACAAATCGAAATCCCTCAGGGACTACAGATCACTTAGGTTCTTGACGACCACCATAGGTGATCAATCCATGAGTTGGAACTCTTTTTCATCGACTTAACACCCAAACTACACGTTTGACACATTGTGCATGTTCTTATGAGGCTCCAACCACACCCATAAGCATGTTTGCATGCAGATATGAACCAAAATCCATAGTTTAGTGCTTGCCGTCATGAGATCTATGCCAGTTTTCTATGAAAGCCTCCAGACCACTACCCAAAACTACCTGTAACTTTCTAGAATCATAAATAAGGCGATGGGAAATCTAACCATTTAAAACTTGACAAGATCTTGATAAGAGCATGCCTAGTACATGATAGACATTTCATCAAACATATGGTAAACATATAAGTATAGGTCATGAAGGTATATTTGATCATAAGCTTCTAAACTTCATTTGAGAATCACCAAGAAGGGTCAATTCCCTCTCAAGCTAGTGACAAAAACACTTGTTAGTCCATGCATTCATCAAGCATGCAATAAACTATCAAATCATGAACAAGAGCCATAGTTAGAGAATATCATAGAACCATGCTTATAACCAACATATAACGAGAATAGAAACCATGAAAAATCAACCATAAAAGCCATATATTGACAAGTGCATGTGCTCATTAATTACATTAGAAGAATAACTCATACTAACTTATGCAAAATCCAACCAAGTTAGGGACTTCCATGCACCAATCGAGCATAGATTGGGTTGAACCAAATATTTCTTTCAACCAATCACCCCTTTGCCATATTCCAAGCATGAATATGGGATCTCATGGGATAAACCAAGACATAACCAAACATGGACTCTAGCGGTTAAACCACCTCCACCCTTAAGCTACCACGGTCTCACCTAAACCAGTCCCGAGATCACAAAACCAAACCAGGCTTAGATGCCTCGAAATTCCTTCACCATACCTTGAGGAATTTTCCTGTCTCCACCCACCTATCAAGGGTTCCCAAAGAAAATAATCTCCACCCTTAACCCTTGGGATTTTCTTGAGATCGCCTCACCTGGTTCCAAAACCTTCTGGAAATCCAAAGCTCACCAAGAATTAATTCCATCACACCATCACTATCAAATAAATGGCAAGGCAAGGCTGAAACCACTATCAAACTAGGTAAATGCCATGCCAATGACAACAAATGAACCAAATAAACAAATACATGTACCATGCATTCACATACCAACAAGGAAATCACACATGCAACCTGTTATCTGTAAGATCTCCCTATTGAAGGTTTTGATCCAACCTTCCCCTTGCACTCTTTTTCTTGTATTTTCCTTCCTTTGCTTGCTTGCTTGCCTTTCTCCAAATCCAAGTGAATGCCCACGTGCTCCAAGAATGCTCTAAGTGTGCAAGAGTGTAAGAGAGCCAAAAGCTAAACTGACAAAAGTTGTGAACTGTTTCTCTGATGCCTTTTTATCATTGATTTTCCTTTTTATTCATTTTCCTCTAATTTCCTTTGCATGCAAATTCATGTCTCTTCACCTTTCTTTTCTCCTATTTTCCTTTATTTCTCATAATTAAATGCAGATTATTGCCTCTTTTCCTTTGTCAATTTCCATTACCATTATTGAACCACAAGTGATTCCCAATATAATGTTTTCCCAACATTTAGCTTGGAATAAGTGTCCCATGACCTTGGTCTTATTTTACCTTTATTACCCTTTATTACATGAAACATTTACTCGGGGTTGTTATAGAAACAAAATAAAAAAATTGTATTGCCAAATTGTATGGGAATGGATTGTGAACCTTCCATCGATTTATTATATAATACACGAAGAAACTTAATTATTTTATATGCTCTTAAAGTAGGTTCACATATTAGGTCTTCATACACCTCATAAAATTCATTAATTTTTTTCATACCAACTTCTTGTGGGTTAATTAACTAATTTACAAGGAGTAATAAGTTCAATTCTCATAGCATAGAAATCTTGGACCACATCAAACTTGAGTACTGCAGGCCAAGTCATATTCTGATTGATATGGAAAATATCCTTTGTTGAATAGCCTTAAGTTACACTACAAGGAGAACACCTTGTAGAGAGGTTTTTGTGGAACCTTCTTGAAAATTTTATCCATCCTTTACTTATAGTGAAGGTTGCTAGCAAAGACAAGTGATTAGAGGTTTTTGTGGAGGGTTTTTACCACAGTGCACCTAAATCATCACAACGCATCTATGTTTTCCCATACATAACGCATTTGTTTTGAAATAATTTGGTGCCCCAATAACCACTATTATTATAAAATGCTAAAATATTATATTTTATTAATATTATATAGTATATATATATAAATATATATATATATATATATATATATATATAATATATATATATATTAATAAAATATAATATTTTAGCATTTTTATAATAATAGTGGTTATTGGGGCACCAAATTATTCAAAACAAAATGCGTTATTATGGGAAAACATAGATGCGTTGTGATGATTTAGGTGCACTGTGGTAAAAACCCTCCACAAAACCTCTAATCACTGTCTTTGCTACAACCGCCCCAATAACCACTATTATTATAAAATGCTAAAATATTATATTTATATTATATATATATATATATATATATATAAATATAATATAATATATATATATTAGTGCTCCACGCTAAATTAAGAGCACTAGTGCATGTGTCAAGTACGCACAAAATCAAGTTATACAAATTGATGATTCAATAATAAATAATTAAAAAATATCGATGCCTTTAAAACTATAACCACTGTAATGTGTATGCAAAATTGACACACACAAAAACATTGAAAGTGTGCTTAGTAATATTTTAACATTGATTTTTTTTAACATATAGCCAAAAATCTAGTCGGTGTGTTACAAATAGTATGACACACCAGGAGATCCATAACACACTGCACACCTAAGTCCTTCACTTACAAAATACAATTTTTTATATTTTAAACAACAAAACAATGTATTAGTGCATTTTGGTACCCCTTAATGCACCAATGTGTCTTATTATTAGGAACGTTGTGCCAAGGTATTAAAAAAAAGAAGAAAAAATTACCAAACCAAATTTCATTATTACATATATATATATATATATATTTTTCTGTGGTTCCAACCACTCACACAAGCATCGATGCTTACCCTCCTTCTACAGCAACCACTTTTTTTGTGCTCCACAATGTTGCTTCCTTGGTTTAATAGGTTTTTCAATTGATTCAATTCATTTTTGAATTTTGCAAAATAACGCAGAGTTTCATTTTTTTCTCTACAAGACAATCATACCTCCTTAGGTAGGAAGAGACCACGTAAATTGTTTGTTACATCTTTATTTTCAATTTCATGAAATTAAAATTTTCAATTGGGCTTAACTTTGGATACTTTTTTCATTTTTTAAGAACACTTTTGTGTAGTATGCTTAAATACTTCAACTTGCACTGGACTAGTCAAAGTGTCCTATGAATTTATAGGAAGCACCACTTATGGTGTGTCTATCAGAATGTCCCATTATTGGTGTGTTATAAAACACAAAACAATAGAAATCTTAGTCAACATTAATAATGATTTTGTCTTAGAAGAGGCACTAGTGTGTATATCAATCTATTTCATGACAACATGCAGATCTATGCATTTCATGACCACATGCAAACTAATGCATTTTGTTATATGCCTTGTTATTGGTGCATTATAAAACAAAATGCATCAAAATGGCCCATTTTCATTAATGGTGTATCTCATCTTAGAAGAGGCACTGGTGTCCGTATCCGTTTGTATCATGACTACATTAGCACTAGTGCAATTCTTGCACTACGATTATGTGAATAGATACACAAATGTCACGTGATTGAAGGTATGAAGACTGCACACAACTCCTTTTATTTTTTTAGTCTATGTCTTGATAAGATCTAGTTTGTTGTCTTTGCAAGTTTTTCATACAAATGAGTATCTATTCCTATCAGTTGGAGAGAGAAATACAATGAGAATTTGGGCATTAAAGTGCATGTGAATCTTGTCATGTGTGATGCTGGTAGGTTTTGGCTTGCTCAAGTACTTTGAGTGCCCTACATTTGGCTCAAATGAGGGGTTGTTGATTGAGATTGTGTGGATTTGGAGGCCATAGGAGGACATACTTGTACTATAGGGAAAATCAATATCATTGAGTGTGCTGACTGATATTTATTTCTTAATGGAGCTCCCAATTTGGGAGGAGAGAGTTGACATTTTTATGAGGTTAAAATTAGTATACCAATGGATTAGTTAGTTGCCCAATATTGTATAGTTCCAGAGGACTGGGAGGGAGGCTCCATGTATATCCCTTCCATTTGTGACTTGGTGACCCGAGAAATGGCTACCATGGTACCTCAGATTTACATCTCACTAAGAGGTCATTGAATCACAGCGGGTCAGATGCAAATTATTGAACATGTACTCCATGGTCATTTAATTGAATGAGAATTTTTTTACGAGAGATTCCATATCATTGCATTTGACTTGATGTTTTGTTCCATATGGAGAGTATTTTGCATTTGAGTCTATCTTGTGTTTTCTATTGTATGAGCAAGTGGCCTCTTTATGACCTTTCCTAGATGTCCATTTTTTGGACTTGCAAGAGGCAAGGATGAATTGGTGGGGTGAGGTGCTTATGCTAGTTAATGCAGGGACTATTTTTATTGAAGTTTTCTTGGAGTGTTGGCGGAGGATGCCAATAGAGGTGATTTATTGTCCATATGCCAGGATGGATTTTCAAGGATATTTTGATACACTCCTCCCTCTTGGAAAGTAGTGGAGTTCAATTGGTGATTCACATAATTTTTATTTAACTTGAGTTGATTTGTGTATTGTGTAATGGTGCATGATTACCATGTTTATTGTGGTGTAGTGTAAGGCATGAGAGGTGGGAATCACTTAGGAAGGGTAAATTCCTGAATACCATATTTGATTTATACCCCAAGCAATTTTTATACCTAGAGAAATTTATTTAGTCGAACATTTAACTTTTTGAATTGCTAGATAGAAATACATGATCAATTAATAATATTTGTAGAGTTAATCTTAAGATCAATGCCTCGTATTCAACTTCGTTGTTGGTGCAAGGAAACTCTAATATGAATGCATTTGGATCAATACAAAATCTCAGACTTTTTAAAACACTACCAACTCCAATTCCAAATTCATAACAAACACCAACAAATGACATATGCGAAAAATCCTTGAAAAGTGTCTTGAGTCTTTTGTTTAGAAGAATGAGTTATTTTTTGTGTTGAAAACAACATAGTTTTAATCCCAACATCAACATAAATCTACATCATTTATGCTTCTTTTTTCTTACAAGAGATGGGATTTCTTTGTTCACATGGAACTTTAGTAAGGTTTCCATCTTTATTTGGAAACATCATACAACTTCCATCATTCATAATATATCCTCAAATCATATAACACCAATCCCAACCAAGAACTACACCATATGCGTCTAGAAGGGCTAAAATTGTTATTGTAAAAATTGTTGTAATGTGGGGTGGTGAACTTATCTAAGCATAAGAATATTTGGTATTCCCATATGCAGGAACTGTTCTAGAGTCAATTACACAAATGCTTTCTCCAAATTCAGAGTATTTATTACATTCCAATCTTAGGGCTTCCATAATAGAAAGCAACATGATTTTGCTTGTAGCTCTACAACCATATGATTATGTAACATAAATCACAAATTTCAAACGATAAATAGAAAGGTCGAAATTTGCCTTGTGGTCTTGCTGGTGTATAATTCTGACGTTGTCATTGAGTATTCACACTAGTTGTTTCCATTATAGGACTTGGTGACCTTGTATTCTCCAAAACTTTGAGTAAATTTTCTCTTGAGGTATTTTGACTACCTCAAGGAAAGGTAAAGTAATTTGTAACTTAGTAATCTCATCAACTATATTATTAAAAATATGTGCTAAGTTTTTAAATTTATATGCAACTAGATGAGAAGTTATTTGTTGCATCATTAATTATGGAATATTTATTATTTATTTATTATTTTTCCATTTCATTTCTTAGTTTCAACTTATTTGCTTGATTCCTTGTTTGGACAACATTCTTTTTCTCTTGATCAACAAAGTCTTCTTGTTCAACAAAATCCATTTAAATAGCAACATGTTCTTTTGTTGAACACATTCCTCAAGAAGTAGCAACACGTTGCTTTCTAAATGGATTTAAGTAAATTGGGTTAGTAAAGTATGATATGCAATAGGTTGAGCATATATTGTGAGAAAAAATTCTTTGATATCTCAAAATAAGGGATAAAACTAGTGGAAAGAGAAATATACCAACCATATGCATGACTGATTAATGTTTATATAAATATCCTAACCATGACGTCATCATGATCAATCAAATGGATATCATAGATGGTCAATAATTTCTCCAAATGATTTTGTGGATATATTTTTCCATCACCGCTTAAAACAGGTAGTACTCCAAGAGGGAGATTTAGTATTTGGTGTTGCTCTATAGGAAAAGCGAATGGACTAATTTGTTGTCATTGTCTTGGATTATGTTGCCTTTCATCATTGCATATATTTTCTTTGCGTATTTAATTTTCTCTTTCTTCTCGATCACCCATTGTTGTTTCAAGAATACATGACATAGATGTCCTTCAGATTGTTGATGTCTCAATGGAATCTTGAATTATAGAATGATTAGGTTCTCGTGTATATTCAATTATTTTTCTTGTACTTCTGGTCACAAGTCCTTTAAAGATCTTAGAAATGGCCAGAATATTTTTTTATTATTAAAGTCACCATTCTTGATTTTCTTGCACTAGTAATTCTTACCATTACAAGGCTTACTAATATTACTCGAGCTCTTCTACGGTCTTTGTTGTCTTTAGGACTATGTCATATAATTGATATACATATTTCTTTGATCTTTTAATCTAGGTAGGCCATTTAATGATTTCAAATATTTTCTGGTTTATGAAACCAAATGATTGATATCCCTAGTCGAGTCACCGAAAATGTTGATCTCGAAGATTGTTTAAGGCCCTGAAGACAACATTACAAGGAAAAAAAACATTTCTTCATTTTTTGAGAGGTTGTACTCCTATTTTAAAGCAATAGCTACAAAAATACATAACATAGGATCAAGTTTCCTGAAAGGAAATGAATATTTACAATGTGGCTATAATACAAGACTCAAAACAATAAAATCAGAAATTTCATAATGCATTGTTTCCATCATTGCATGTAGTAAAGCACAACATATCATCTAGAAAGATGAAGAAAAAGGACTACATTTGTAGAAAAATTTAAGTGATCATTTAGTTAAACTCATAAATATTTAAAGGAGACAAACACCAAAAACCTCATGCTTAAAACTCAAAGTCAGAGATTGGACTAGTTAGGGGAGGGGCACCAAAAGCAGAAAATTTCATATCGTTTAGGGTTTCATCCGTCGTGTTTTATGCAATGTGTTTGTTGCCTTGTTTTATTTTTTCGGGTCCTGTGTGTGAGCAATCTACTTTATTGACGATGGCTCCTCTCAACGCCAGTACTGGTTCACCTTGTCCACCATTATGGCATTGCTCACCGGGCGAGGTTGTTTGCAGAGGTTCGTTTTCCTTTTAGGGTTTATCCTATGGTTGCTTTACCACACCTGGAATTTTTGTTTACAATGCTTTGTTTGTAGTTTAGGGTTACGGGTGTGGTTGCTTAACCTGTTTCGAGGGGGGTTTAACACTACCACTGTTGTTATTTGTTCTGTATTGTCGAGGGTTTACAAATAACTTTGTTGTAATTTCATCCTCGTGGCCTGCTGTTTGGGAAGGAGCTAGTGGGAGATTTTATGCAGTTCAGTGGTCGACATGCAGGTTTTGAGGTCCATGAAGGTAAATATGCAAATTCTTGGGTTTTATTTCGATTTTTTTTTAGGTTTTTGCCCAAATGCTATTTTTTTCCTATGTTTACAAGTTTTTGTTGCAAGTGGCTGTCGCAGAAGAGGTATGGCGAGGTCTGGGGGATGTTGGGGGACATTTGGACATGGTGTTGGCTTCTGCGGCTCTCCCGATATGATTCTAAATCCTACCAGTCAGTGTGTTCTTCAACACTTAAATTTGTTGTCTATAATTTGGGAATTTAGCTTTGGGTGCATTGTTGTGTTTTTCAACACTTGAATTTCTTCCCTCTATTATGATTTCTCTGCTTGCTTGTAGCTTATATTGTCTTGCTTGTAGGGTTCAAAATGCTCTGTTTTTGGTTATGAGAAGTTTAGGGTTTAGGCTTTGTTCCTTTATTCCTGCTTCTGAGTATTCATTTTTTCCTTAAATTTTCTGTTTGGAATTTGGGAATTTGAAAGTTTTCCCCTACATTAGTCAAGCAACACTTAAGTTTGTTGTCTGGAATTTGGGAATTTAGCTCTAGTTACACTGTTGTGTATTTCAACACTTGAATTTCTGCCCTCTGTTACGATTTCTCTACTTGCTTGTAGCTTATATAATCTTGCTTGTAGGGTTCAAAATGTTTTGTTGCTACTTCTGAGAAGTTTAGGGTTTAGGTTTTGCTCTAACTTCTGAGTATTCATTTGTTCCTTAATTTTGCTGTTCGGAATTTGAAAGTTTTCCCCTACATTAATAAAGTAAAATGGCATTAAGTGTTATGTGAAGGTTCCCCACTTGGTGAAAATGGTAGCTTTTTAATTAATTCAATTAGTCCTCTCTTGACTTTTTCCTTACATGCACTAGGTTGGAAACCTAGGTAGAATGTTGAATTTTGAAGATGTTCCTTGTTAGGTCCCTGCAATACTAGTGATTACCCCATTACTATTGTAGTTGTATCCCTTATTAATATTGTTGTTCCCTTATTGTCACCATATTGTTATTACTGTGCCCCATAGAATCCCTCTATTATTATTTTTGTGCCTTTATATTATTATTTTTTTTTCTCGATAAAACTATTCTATTATTTACATTAACAGAGAACAATTACAACATTACTGACACAAAGAACCAGCTGCCTGGAGGTAATGGCAGCGTGGAATAACAGAGTTTGCAGTCATTGAGGACAAACCAAACCTTTAGGATTTCCCACGCAGGGGGGGCCAGAGGAGTCAAAAAAACCATTCCCGCGCAGGGGAGCCCAAAAACGTTTTGACACAGAACAATATCCAACCACATAGAAAAAGTCCCATAACCTGAACACAGACAAATGCTCTATAGCATTGACACAGCTACTCAACAACTTTGACACAATTACATAGCCAAAAGCATCAAAATTGACAAAATCCCTCATTATCGGGCCGCATAACCTGAGAAGAAGCCGCAATTTAATCTTCAGGAGCCTCCTCCACTATCTTGCACCACCTGTATTCCTCCAAGTCCTGAGCTTGGACCTCCTCCTTAACAGTCGGGACAGGTTCCATCTTGACGTCCTCATCCTTGCTGAACAACATCTCCCTAGCATTCGTCGAACCTGCAATTGGCTTTTCCGTTACCTTCGCGGGATATGCAGAGGGCGTCTCCATGACTCTCGTGGAATCAGCAATTGGCACCGTCTCCCGTTGGGTGCTGGATTCGCCCTCTTCTTGGGCCTCCTCGATGAAAAGCACTGAAACATGGGCATTGATCCGGGGATGGTTCAGATAGCTGTTAAAAGTGAATATTGCTGAGCCAAAGGAGGGCGAGGAAGAGGACCCTGGAGAGCTGGCATCCAGAAATTGACTGGGCCGAAGAAAGCTTGCACCTTCAGCGTGAGGGCAATGAAAATGGCAATGATGGGAAGCCTCATCGTCAACTGGAGGGCGTGAGGAACCACCTCGAGAGGTGCCTCGATGGTTGAGCATTCGCTGTCGAGGTCGGGGCATGACTGCAGGGCCGAACAGAGCCTCTTTGCCCAAAGCCGAATTTGAGCTCAAAACACAGAATAAACCAAACACAAGCGGGGGAATAGACCAACCAGACAGGCGAGGATCCTGCACGAAAGTCATATACCAAACCAGACGGGCGAGGATCCTGCACGAAAGTCATATACCAAATAGACGAAAAAATTCTAGGAGCGACCACAATTGGGGGAATGACTAGAAGCTGCAAGCCAGAGCTCATCCCCAGTAGCGCCAGAGGCAACAGAAGAAACCCAAACAAAGCTTGAATTGGCAATGCGAATCCCATGCTGCAACCATAAATAATGCACCCACATTTGCCTCGAGGCGCTCCCGCTATTACTGTGGCATTCATGGGAGCCGAGGAGCCAAGCCCTGTTACGCATGCAGAGGTGAACGAAGCATTAATGCTCCTCTGCTGCGTTCCTTTATTCCATAACCCGCGCTGCTGAGAATGTCCCTTCCCCCATGTGGACACAGCGCTTCTGCGCATGACGGGCAGGTGGTCTTCACTGATCGCCCATCCCATCGCCTTGATTGCAGTCTTAAGCACCCGCATCCAGGGTGCCTTTATATTATTATTGTTAGGTCAATTGGGTTATATTGTGACTCCTTAGACTCCTATATATAGAAAGGAGGTTTTGTCATTTGAATCATCAAGGAATCTTTTATTTGTGTAATGTAAAGGAGCTTGGCCCCTCAAAGAGGCTGAATTCTAAGGTGTTGATCTATCTTTTCTATCTTTTTGTCAACTAGTTTCATAACATTTGGTATCAGAGCTTTGGATTCTAGGGTTTTGCTGCTCCAAATAGGTCATTGTGGAATTTTCGCTATAACTTTTTTTCTGCGACGTTTCAGAAGCGAAAAAAAAACCCATTTGAGAAAAAATCGTACTGAACATTGGGTCTGAATTTTAGAGCTTTTCGCGCTATATTTGCAGAGATATTATATGAGGAAGTTTGTCTTTTTGCAGACTCCTGAATTACATTCCAAACAGGTGACCTGCGGAAAATCATCATAACTTTCTCGCTGAGAATCAGATTAAAAATTCGTAAGAAAGTACAGAAAGAGGACATACTATAGTTTCTTGTATATATTGTTCAGAGCCAAAGGTTGAAACAGGAACATGTGGCATGTCATACAAGTTTGCTCTTCTGAACTAGTATATAATCAAGTCACTGTGGGAGATTTGGTATAACTCTTCCTTGGAGAATCCAATTTGGATAAGACCGGTGGCATTGGAAATAAGACACAGAGGACTATTGAAAATCACAATTTTAGAATTGGATGATTTTAAATTACAGAGATACATCAGAGGCAATATCGAGCTCCTACAAGTGAAAAAAGGTGTGTATATTTTTTTAAATTTTTGCTTAAGCTTGGTTTGAAAAATTATTTTGAAGGAATTCAAAGGGCATAGCAGAGCATTATTATTGGTAACTGATTCCCCGAGGAAAGAAAATGCAAACACCTAGTAAGCAACCCGAAAGCTCTAGCATGACTCATGAAGAAGAGGAAGAAATACTACATGATATATCAAAATTACAAGACTAAATGCAACAAATGTCACTCTCACAAAAGCTAAAAGAAGCTAAGATAAATGGCGTGGAATCTAAGATAAAGGGCATGGAAGCTAAGATGAATGGCGTGGAAACTAAGATGGATGATTTGAAGATAGATTTGAAGAAATATTTGAAGACAGACATGGCAGATTTGAAGACAGATTTGACAAATTTTCTACAAGAAATACTTACTAATGGTGAAAGGGTAGTAAAGGAAATTCATGATGTGAACAAAAGAAATGTTAATCATGATTTCATAGACTCTAATGTTGGATCGAAGACCCACCATATTCCAAAAATTGATATGAGGAAGTTTGATGGCAAGGATCCTGCAACATGGATATTACAGATGGAGCAATACTTTGATCTCAATAATATGCAAAACACACAAAAGGTACGTATTGCAACTTTATATTTGGAACCAAATCAGTTTGTATTGTATCAATGGCTTTGTTCTCATAAGAAAATTATCACTTGGGAAATTTTTAAGGAAGAATTGATAGCACATTATGGGGATACGAAAAGCAGCACTTTTTTAGCCAATTGATAAGTCTCAAAAAAAAGGGTTCAATAATGGAGCACATTGAGGAGTTCCAAAAATTGAACATAAGGGTAAAAAAGATTCCAGAGGAGCATAGGGTTGATGTGTTCATAGGGACTTTAAAGGATAATATCCAACATGATGTTCGCCTTTGGGAACCTGATTCATTAGAGAAGGCATTCAGGTTAGCAAGAAAAATGGAAAGCAAAATTATGGCAACCAAGAAGCATACCACTCACAACTATAAAGATGGAAGGGTTGTTTGCCCTAGTCTTACACAACCTATAAGGTTGACACCACAACAATTGGAAGAAAAAATAGCAAAAGGGCTTTGTTACAGTTGTGATAGTAAATACACTAAAGATCATAAGTGTGCTGAGAAGAAATTATTCTAGATAGATTGTGAAGAGGAAGAAGAAAAGGAGCAAGAAAGGTCAAAAGAAGAGGATATACTCCAGGAACAAAGCTTAGATAAAGAAGAAATTAATATGACCATATCTTGTAATGCATTGGCGGGAATTACCACTCCTCAAACCATCAAGATAGAAGCACAAATCAAGAAGAAAAAGGTAATAGTGTTGATTGATTCAGGAAGTACCCACATTTTATTCATTGTAAGGTAGCAAAAGAATTGAATTGCTTCCTATATCTAGCACCAGAGTGTCAAGTGATGATTGCAAATGGAGGAACAATAAATTGGTCTGGAAAATGCCATAATATCAAGCTATCCATGGGAGAATATGTATTGACTAGCCCAATGCTGTCCATTCCAATGGGAGGTGCTGATGTTGTACTAGGAGTCCAATGGCTACAATCCTTGGGTACAATAGCTTTTAATTTTCAAGAACTTTTCATCAAATTTTTTATGGAAGGAAAGGAAGTTGAATTAAGGGGTATTGCAGGGAAATGAGGAAAGATAATCAGCTCTAATGGTATGACAAAGCTTCTAAAAAGGGAGCAAAGAGGTGTAATTGCACAATTATGTTCGCTAAATGTTTCCACATCGGAATCATCTATTTATCCAGATCAGCAAAAAGTCCTGGACAATCATTCCAAGGTATTTGAGACTCCCAAAGGTCACCCACCTATGCGTGATCATGATCATACTATTCATCTCATTCCAGGAAGTGTTCCTCCAAACATCAGGCCGTACAGATATCCCTATCCAAAAGAGTGAAATTGAACGTATGGTTGCAGAAATGCTAGAGGCTAGTATAATTCAACCAAGTCAAAGTTATTTCTATGCTCCAGTAGTATTGGTGCACAAGAAGGATGGATCATGGCGCATGTGTCCGGTTTATAGGGAGCTCAACAAGCTCACTATTAAGGATAAGTTCCCCATTCCTGTCATTGATGAATTACTGGATGAATTGCATGGATCAATTTACTTCACCAAGTTGGATCTTCGTTCAGGTTATCATCAAATCAGAATGAAGATTGAAGACATTTCGAAAACAACATTTAGAACTCATGAGGGTCATTATGAATTTTTGGTCATGCCTTTTGGCCTTACCAATGCACCTTCAACATTTCAAGGTTTGATGAATTCAATTTTCAAACCATTCCTTAGAAAATTTGTGTTAGTATTTTTTGATGATATACTAATCTACAACAAGTCTTGGAAGGATCATGTTGAACATGTTGACAGGGTGCTACAACTACTGGAGGAGAAACAATTATATGCAAAAAGATCCAAATGTTTCTTTGGAGTCCAGGAGGTGGAATATTTGGGTCATATTGTATCTCATGAAGGAGTTAAGGTAGACCCTAGCAAAATTAAAGCCATTAAGGAATGGAAAATTCCCACATCCATAAAGCATCTACAAGGATTTCTTGGGTTGACAGGGTATATCACAAGTTTGTTAAGAATTATGGGAGAATAGCAGCACCTCTAACAACATTATTGAAGAAAGATGCATTTTCATGGACTCCAGAAGCAACAAAGGCATTCGAACATCTTAAAGAGGCAATGTGCCAAGCACCGGTCTTAGCTACACCGGACTTCACGAAAACATTCATTGTGGAATGTGATGCTTCAGGAATGGAATTGGTGTTGTTCTAATGCAAGATGAAAGACCCATTGCTTTTGAAAGTCGTCCAATCAAGGGAAAGTTTTTAAGCAAATCTATTTATGAGAAGGAAATGTTGGCAATACTCCATGCGCTTAAGAAATGGCGACCCTACCTAATGGGAAGACA